>OX243812.1:30991336-31173836 GCA_945859605.1 Lumbricus rubellus | reverse complement strand
TGTGATTATGATTATAATACGATGGAAATAATAACAATAATCTGCAGATGAGGTCAATGCATGGTTTCGTCAGATGAACGGACGATCAACGATGATTGCAGATTCGTGTCTGAATACGAGGTCATTAAGGGGGACGGAGAGGGAATGGGGGAGGGAAGGGGAGGGGGAAGGTGTTGGATGCTCTTTGTCTTTTCAACCACAGCAACGCGTAGCCGGGTACGCTAGTATATGTATAAACCTACAGCAAACGTAGTCGATCCTTAACCCTTTACCGACCGGGGGTGTAGGATATCCCATACCATCTACTACGCTTTGGTCGGGGAAGGGTTAATATAGACGACTGCAATCCGTAAGAATTTCATCATTATCATCTGTGCTCATATACTGTAGACCAACGTACGTGTGTATAATCATGTTTATGTAGCGCCGTTGGTAGCTGCTTGCGAGGAGAGTATACTGTTCTGTCCATGCAATCGATTTGAAGACTTATCCCGCAATTATTAGCCGTTTGTGAGGCGCCCTTCCAATGGTAGGCTTAGTAGGCTATGGTTGCGTAACGGTCCCACATTATTGTCATAATTATTTTATTTTTAAAAAAAATTCCCCAAAGTACATATAATCCCTTCAGAAGTCTACAAATTTATGCTATATAGGAGCTGCTGTTGTTATTATTCTGCATGTCGACCATGTCTTATCCTTCCTTGCTTCTTCTTGACAGCTGGATTAGTGACCTGTGAGACAATTATACTACAATCCAAGACATTAAAAAATCCTCAACTCTTGTCTCGCGTGCACTTGGGTCAGTTTTGTAAAAGGACTGGTCTTGATCTTGGTCCTGAGACCAAAGGTCTTGGCCTTGCTCTTGAGGTCAAAGGTCTTGGTCCAGAGGTTGAAAGTCCTGATCTTGATTTTGCAACACATGGCTCGTTCATTATTCAATAGCCAATAATGCACTCATTGAGCAGAGTGAATTATGAAAACTTAGTAGCCTAATTATTATCGAATAGCAGTTTATTTGGACCACCGCCGAAGCGTAAGCCTATAAAATTGTTATACAAATTAATAAAATTGTCATTCAACTATTAGATCATAAGTATATCATTAAGTAGGCCTATTTTGATATAAGAAGACAGCACCGTACTCAAGCAGCTGTCATTGTCTTCAAGTACGTATTATGCATGGTCAGTGCTTTTAAGTATTAAACTATTTGGATAACACTGAAGGTGCAAATTAATTTCCACTTATGTTTACACGGCTTTTTATCCCCCGAATGACGTTGACGGTGACGTGCTCAGACACTGCGGTTTCTTGTTATATCCATTCGTTGTTAGTCCATATATAGCGATTAGCGATGCTGCTTCGGAGTAGCAAAAATCTCTCATGAGACTGGCGACGTCATGATCTCCGAGTTCGCAAAGCCTTCAGGGAATTTTGGGACGTCGTTAGAAGTCCGCTAATGAAACCCTTGACGGTTTCTCTCGACCACAAAACCAGCCGGTAATTATTAGTTATTGGAAAATGTCCGATAAACTATTTCCGTCCTCGTTGTTTTATAGGATGTGCTCGATGCGTCGTCGAATATATCGTCCGTTTCGTCTGCGTGTGTAGATCTACGTGCACTGTGCAGTCTATTAGTTTTTGTTTAATTATTTTCTATTATTTTTATTACTTATCCAACTTTTACGCAGGACAACGATGATGATGATTTATTGTTGTTGGTGTTGTTATTATTTTTTTACCCGAGGTATCAATGATCCATCAAGATTTATAAATTAGGGCCTATTATTATTATTATTATTATTATTATTATTATTATTATTATTATTATTATTATTATAATTATTATTATTATTATTATTATTATTATTATTATTAATTCATTAACATCACCATCAGCAGCAGCAGTGGCAATAGGCCTATAGGGGAATTATTATCCTCGCACTCATTGAAGGTTCTCTACGCAGCAGCACTCCAGTGAAAACGATACAGTGAGACCGATAGGCATTTTACAAAAAGTAGGCCTAGTAGGAAGCCAATTCCAAGTCACAGGCCCAGACATAGAAAAAGTGCTGCACTGCCTGCTGATAGCAATCCACGAGGAGCGAGGTTCAGTAAGTTAAGTTGTGCAGCTGACAGAAATGACAGCCGCACTGGACGCGGATGGTGGACAAGGCCGTAGCTAGGGGGGTGTTTTGGGTGTTTGAACACCCCCCTCCCAATGGAAAATGTAAAAAATAATAAAATGCATTTACTAGCACATGATGTAAAAACCATGAAATAAAACCACGAAAACACCATCCGAAATGGAAAATGTAAAAAAATAATAGAATAGGCCTATTATTCACTAGCGCAGTGTCACAATGAAAAAACATGAAATCAGGCGAAAGATACAAAGAAAGCCGTTTCCGATGGTCTTCTGAAATTTTGACAACTAAGAAAAGATGTCTTCAGAAATTTTGACAACCAAAAAAAGGTGTCTTCAGAAATTTCGACGACTAAAATAAGGTGTCTTCAGACATTTTTACGACAAAAGAAGGTGTTTTCAGGATTTTTTACGACTAAAAAAAGTCGTCAGAAATTCTCCGCCGAAGAAACACCCCCCCCCCAAATCAAATCCTGGCTACGGTCTTCATGGTGGAGCAGCAGAGCTCCGGCAAAATATAGATGAACTAAACACTCAATACAACGCCGGACCAATGCAGCAATTCAGTAAGCATTGAGCTGTGCTCCATGATGATGACGATGACGATGATTATCATGACATTGACAGTCGCCTATTTTTGTAGTCGTGGTGATATGCGGGATGGACGAATTCGTTCGTGACTTTATGTTGGCTGCGAGAGATAAAGACATGACGAACAGTGAATTCGTCTACATACTCACTCACTTGCTTCCGCCGGACAACTACCTAAGACCTTGGATGAAAAACGACTCGTTCGACGACAATGCTAAGAAGGCTTTCTTTCCTCTTCTGCAGGTACACTGCGTATACACGCCCTGCAGACTGGGGCCTTTCGGACTACTAAACAACGGCATTTCATTCGGCCTATGTTCCGCTTATGTCTACTCGCAATATTATTCATGTTTATTTACATAATTATATACATTATTGCAATAAAGATTGTGATTGATTGATTGACTGATTTAAATGATTGATTGATTTAATTGATTTAATTGATTGATTGATTTAATTGATTTAATTAATTGACTGATTAATTGTTTGATTTATTTATTTATTTATTGATTGATCAAACAGAATATTCAACTGTACATATTTTAAAGAAGTTAATAACATACGATACTTTGACTACAATTGTTTTGATGACAATAATAAATTGAGATGTAACTTGCACAGCTGGGTATTGACTTTCCAAGCGACTCTCTCTCGTCATCGGTTGCTGATTTCATCGATCAGATTCCGCTTGCGATGTCGCAACCACCGTGGAACTACAATCGTACGATCACCACCGGACAAACAGTGAGTATGTATGTATGTATGTATGTATGTATGTATGTATGTATGTATGTGTGTGTGTGTGTATGTATGTATGTATGTATGTATGTATGTATGTATGTATGTATGTATGTATGTATGTATGTATGTATGTATGTATGTATGTATGTATGTATGTATGTATGTATGTATGTATGTATGTATGTATGTATGTATGTATGTAGGCTATCACTTTTCTTTTTGGTCAGGCTTGGATTGGGAGCACCTCTGGGTAGAGTTCTTGAAGGGGCGCTATATAAATTTGTGTGATTAATTGATTGAACTAACTCGCTAAACTTTAATTGTTTCATAAAATGGTAATTTCTGTGCGTAAATAGCACTAGGCCTATACTGTGATTGTATACGGTGGTGTACGCCTACCACAATGATGACCATTAAAGTTATTGCAATATATAATATTATATATACCTTACTGCATATAATGCAATAACTATATCGCCTGAATATTATAGGCTAAAGTATATAGGCGCCCTTGTAAAAGCATGCTGTGTTACGGTGCCATAGACATCATTGTTATAGCCTATCTATATATATAAAAATGTAACCGCGTTTGGCTCCTTGCAAGTGTTCTCCGAACTTTCTGCGCCGATTCCTTTCAGAACTTCACCAAAACCTTTAGTTCCAACACGGCCGGGTTTTCAGAATGATTTTTCGCAAAAAGCGCAATCTTTTCAACAAAAAAAACAACTTTGAAAATTCCACCGTTTTCAACACATAGCCTACGCCCGTCAATAAGCCTTGCATACCAATTCGGGCATGTTTATTCCGTAAATTTCTTTAGCGCATTTCTTTACGGCCTTCGCATTTCATTACGTCCTTCTTGCTCAAGCGTTTTATGGCGTGATCCGCGTCGCCATCGCAAAGGGAGGGGGAGGGGGAGGGTGGAGAAGGAGGGGGAGGTGGAGGGGGAGGGGAGAGGAGAGGAGGGGGAAGGGAAGGGGAAGGGGAGGGGAGGGGAGGGGAGTGGAGGGGGAGGGGAGGGGAGGGGGAAGGGAGGGGGAAGGGAGAGGAAGGGGAGGGGAGGGGGAGGGGAAGGGGAGGGGGAAGGGGAGTGGAGGGGAGGGGAGGGGGGGAGAGGGAGGGGGAGGGGTGGAGGGGGAGGGGGAGGGGGAGCCTCTTTTCAGCCACAGCAACGTGTGGCCGGGTTCAGCTAGTATATCTATAAGAAAGGATGTATGTGGGTATGTATGTGGCTTTGTCCAGAATACACGCCCACGGTTTCGCACCTATTGATCTGAAACTTTGCATCTAGACATGGATCCATCAGACTTAAAAAGTGCAGGGGTTGGCGAATTTCTAACACCATGTGGGCCAGGGTGGGGGAAATTTTTTTTGGAAGGGGCGAAAAAAATTTTGGGTAGCTAATGATGTCAAATTTTGCGTTTAGACAGACGACCGACAGGTCCTCCCATTAAACGACTTGCCGAATCTCTACCATCAGGGGAAGAATGGGGGGGGCTAAAAACTCCATTTTCCCTATTTGTGTACCATCGCCATATTTTTACAGCTATTCACCTGAAATATTGCAGCTAGATAGGATGCCACCGGGACCACCTCGCCCCCAACAAACACAAACCTCGCCCCGCAGAGGCCGGGTGGGGCAGGGCGTTGTTTAGAGGGGGCGAAGATTTTGGGGGGGGGGAGGGGCAATTTTTTTCAAGTTTTTCAACTTTTGATTTGAAACTTTGCATCTAGACAGAGGACCGTCAGGTCCAGCCAGTTAAGAGGTTGGTGAATTTCTCCCACCAGGGGTCCACGGTGGGGTGCAAAAACACAAACTTTTGCTATTTCCATTCCATCGCCATAGTTTCACAGCTATTCACTGGAAAAGTTGCAACTCGATAGAGTGCCACCGGGACCACCTCGCCCCAAACCAACACACACCTCACCCGGCATGGGCCTGGTGGGGGCAGGGTGCTGTACGGGGCGGGCAAAATTTTTGGGGCGAATTTTTTGCAGCTTTGCAGCTATTGATATGAAATGTTGCATGTAGACAGAGGATCGTCAAGTCCAGCCAGTGGAGGGGCCATGGTAAGGGCCCGAAAACCCAAACTTTTCCTACTTCCATTACGTCGCCGTAGCTTCGCGGCTATTTACATAAAATTCCCAGGCATCGCCGTATATCCCAGCTAGTTATATATATAATGAACAACTGAAAATAATATAATGTTGATTCAGTGTTCAGTGTTACTACCTGAACCGTTTTGCTGTGCGTGCAATCTTGTTATATACGCCATAAAAGCGTCACACGATATTTATTTATGATGGCTACAAACGCAATACATTCATTTAATCAAGATATCTCGCCGACGATTTCGGAATCACCGATGATATAGAAATTCATAGATGATGTATTTGCACTAAATTGTCTCATTGATTTGCTCTGAATATCTATAGGCCTACTAGGTCTATAATTATTGACCTATTTTCACGAGTCCTTTAAAGTTATGGATAGCGATCAATTTTGCAGAATGAAATAAACACTACATGTATCCTATTATAATTAGCATATACGTTGTTCTTTGATCAGCTTAAATTCCCTTTTCATATGTTTTTGTGCCTGTGTAGGCTATGTTTGGTGCACACGCCACGTAACGCATAAATAACCCCGATGAAATTTCTCATTCTCTAACTCGCCACTGGCTGCACTCTGCCAGTGCCAGTCCCAAGCCTGGATAAAGGAGGATGGCGACACTAATTATCTTTGATACTTTATGGCGTGTCGTTAAACATGTAGGCTTAACAATTAAGACATTCTCATTAAGCTTATCTCGTCAAACTTTATTTCCATTATTTTTTACCGGATATAGCCTATCCTTTAAAAAATTATGTATAAGCAGCCAAAACTGTCATTCTGCTCGCGTCTGACTTATTCGGATGATCTAAAATGTATTGGTTTTGCATCAGTATTGTATACTCACAATATAGGCTCTAGTAGCCTTTATGCAAACATAATATCTAACAATCTTAATATAAAGGCATAATGCAGAATAGACCCTATAGGCCTATACCATGCACGTCTTGTGTGTTATACTCAAGCAGCGCTAAAGTCTGCAGATACTATAATTATACTTAAAGGTCAGTATATCCTATGCTCTGAACACCCCTGGGCAATCCTGCAGATGTAGATAATTTGATTATCTTCACGCTTCTTCTGTTGCTTTCTTGATTGCTTCTTCCAGTTCTTTTCCTAACGATTCCTCTTTTCCATTCTCGCTTCTTCTACTCCTCCTATGCTGCCATTCATTAATTAGGCCTATACTTTCTTCCTTCTTACATTCTTTCTCCATGTTTTTTTATTTCTTATTTCATTGATGTTCCCATAGCTTCATCTTTAATCTCTTCCATATCTTTTGTTTCGCTGTTGCTTTCTTCCATGCATTCGTCATTCATTCCGCGCGATACGTTGTTTCAGGGATCGCCATTTTCCGTCTACCTGCATGACTCCGTCTACCTGTGGGCGATGGTAGCAGACAATCTCATTCGTAACGGCATCAGTCCCCGAAACGGAAGTCAGATGATCAAGACGGCAATCAATCTCCCGTTTACAGGTTTATTTTACAAAGTTCGATCTGTATCTAAATCATGGGCATGGGCGCCCGCAGAAAATTTTGCAGGAGGGGGCAAAAATTTTACGATGGTCACGGTTAAATTTTTCAGTGACAAGAGCATGAAAATACAGCGCGGGAAATTAAAAACACGGGTATTTTTTTCAAAGAGGTTTCTTAATGCAAATTTCTCAGTTTCATTTTGTGTATTATTTTTAATATGAATAGTTTCCTAAGTGCGAAAATTTGCTAAAAAGCCAAAATTAGATGTTAAAAAGTAGGTCCATGAAGGGCACTATATATATATTTATTTCTATAAAGATTTGTAAAATTAAATTTATGACTTTCACTATGTGTATCATTGGTATCATTAGTGTTTTAATGCGAAGAAATTTGTTAAAAACTCAAAGTAGTAGTTAGAAAAATAAGTGTCACTTTTCCAGGGGGCAAGTGCCCCCCCTTGCCCCTATGTGCGGGCGCCCATGATCATGGGTTGGAAACGTAGGCCTACGGACCAACAGGGTCGGACCCGGCAGGCATCTGGTATACCTTTGAAACCGGCTCCCGAGTGTTGAAATGTCTTTTATATTGGCATTGTATACCTGGTACTTGGGAACCTTTTTTTATCGATTTCGTATATATTTCACCTATTTGTTTGATCACTTTTATCGTTTAGCCTCGATCCGTTCTTCTTAACATAAAACTTCTTATGTTTGTCTAACGCTGTCTGTCTCTTTTGCATTCAAGGAACACACACGTAGACCGATTATACGGAAACTTTGAGCACCTAGCCCCTCTGGGGAATAGGCCTACTTCAATTTGCTGGCCCCGATTGTTTTGAAATTTTATTGAACTAAATGGCGTCTACCTATGTGCATGGGCATCACTGCATCATCAATATGAACTACATGTAGGCACGCAATTGTATATATATATACCAAGACGTTAAGATAGAAAGTTTTTCCATTTCATTCGTTAAAATAATTATATTCCATGAATTTGTGTTTGAAACGGTGTCGTGTACTCATGTCATGCTATCACAGGTCAGACTGGACTCGTTCAGCTGGATAGAAATGGAGATCGAATCGCCGCATACAAGGTCTGGCATCTACCGCTGAACGGCGACGAATATGCTGAGCTCGCAGAGATTGACTTGACTTCGGTCAACAGCTCCAGTGTAAGCAATATCTTTGGTGTAAGTATACTTAACGAAGATTATCAAAAGGATGCTGCTGCATGGAGCGCATTCTACATATAGGTTTGTACAAGAATAAGTGTAGTAGCAGTAGTAGTATAGTTGTAGCGGTAGTGGCAGACTGGCAGTAGCAGTGGCAGTGGCAGTGGTAGTGGCACTGGTAGTGATAGTGGTACTGGCAGTGGTAGTGGTAGTGGTAGTAGCAATAGCAGTAGTAGTAGAACTATAATAGTAGTGGTAGTAGCAGTATCAGCAGCAGTAGCAGTAAGTAGTAATGACAATAATAATGATAATGATAATAATAGTAATAAGCAGTAATTACCATAATAATAATAGCAATAATGATAACATTAATTATTATAAGAATGGACCTAGGCGTCGTAAGCATACATGTAAGCTTAAATTTCCCATGATCATAGAGTCCCCATAGCATGATAGGGCCCATAGAGTCATAGACCTATACATTCACCTTATATTCAAGTAGGCCTAGTTGTTAATTCATCTTAACCATTTTCCTACTGCAATCATCCTACAATTTAAGCATGCATTCCTCTTAAACTTATGCACTTATGCATTCACAGCAAATCCATCAATAGATTTTTATCGTCGTGTTTTAACACATTGCAGGCGGTTCGCTTGATTGCTCGTCGTTTCTGGGGTCCTTTGTTGGGCTGGAACTGGCCAAAGGACACTCCTGATTGCGGGTACTTAGCCGACGCATGTCCCCAGAGTGGTGTAGGTAAGTCGGACATCGCTGAAAGTCAGTGGAGCAATTTGAACCAAAACAATTTTTGTATAGGCCTAACTTACAAGGTGAATATACATTTCTGATGAGTCATCGTCGACCAAACTTACCTTACCAGAACCTTTCAGATTTCAGTCACATGATAGAAATGGAATTCGCTTAACAATTATTCCAGACCTGGTGGGTGTAAATTAAACTCTGCTTGAGGCGTTGACGTTAGAACAGTATATGAACCTTGAAAATGGACTAAAACGTAAGTAGGCCTATACATTTTCTTTCGAATTTAATTACAAGATAATTTCGACTTATTTTATCTGCTTTTTATTTTAATTTTGTCCATTTTTGAAGGAACACTTGCACATTTGATTGTATTTGATCATAAGTAAAAACATAAGGAGCAAACGCAGAGCTGTAGCTATAGCTGAACCCCTCCGGTTGCCGTAGACGTCGCATTGGACGGTTCAGCTGTGCGCAGAACCGCGCAGGAGTGTTCAGATTAAGACATTTACACGTAAATAAAGTTTATGTACGGTATTCTGTTTGTACCGCAGTTCGAAATGCGGCTCTGATCGGAGTCTTCGTCTGTCTGGCTGCCGTGGCTGGATGCATTCTTACTGGAATCTACGTCTACAGGTACCGTATCCACATTATGCCTATATATATATATATATATATGCTGTGTGATTGACAGAAGGACTGACACTTGTTAAGTGTTCCTATAAAAATTATAAGACACTTATTTACATAACACTCTCTTGCTCAGCAATGTTCATAAATGCAGGGAAATTAAGATTAATCGCGCTGAACCTATCATTTTGATCTTGACGGTGACAACTAACTAAAGAACGACAGCTAAAAAGAAGATAACCATAACAATGCATATATATATATATATATATATAATATGCGTGCATACATACATGTACGTATATACATATGGATCCGAGATCCGATTGAATTTAGTATGCACCGAATGTTTGAAAAACTCATCATTGTGAAGATTCTATCCATGGTTCCTGTGTTTTTCAGGAAGCGCAAGTTCGCCATCCGGATGCAGGAAATGTCGTGGAAGATCAAATTCGATGAAATTCATTTCATAAAACGAGAGTTCAACACCAGTTCAAGGGTCAGCTGCAGCCGTGCATCATGGGAATGCTCTTTTGTTTACACTTTACAGCATTCAATTTTGATCGCTAATATAAGTGCACAACTCATGCGAAATAACTCTTGCCTGATTGACTTTCAAATGCAATTCAGTCTCTCGAAAACTTATCGTGTTATGCTGAACAATTATTATTGATGAAGGGTTTGAGAGGAAAATGACAAGGAAACATAATATGATGAAGGAATGAAAAAGTTATACCAGCCATTGAGATGCACTGTAACAGTGTACTGTAAATACTATGTCTGAACATAAACTGTTTTAATGACTGAATAAATGAATGAGCGAATGAAAGAATTGTAGATGCATATATCTATCATGTTTATGCGCCAAATAAAAACATGCGTCTGCAAGACCACTCCTATAATAACCGGTTCTACTAATTATAATCAGTCCAATAGAATCATGATTGTTCGGTCGACTGCATGTGGAGCCTACACTCTAGTACACTGCAGATTGAAATTCTGATGAACTTACGGTGGCAGTCGATGACGGCTGGTGGTCGTAGGAACAAAATATAACTATGCAAGAAAGGCGCGATCGAACGAACAAACGAGTGAATGACTGAATTCATGAACATGGGAAGGCATGCAGGAAGATTCATGAAAACAGATGAATGAATGAATGAAGGAATGAAAGAAGTTAACTGATATCGTATAGAACTATAGACCAATGCGATGACTTTGTTTTTAATTTATTGATCAATTCCGATAATCATTTATAATTATGGCGTATGCTCAAGAAATCTACTCAGAAGCGCTCTCTGCGCTGGTCTAAACAGTCATCCTTTACCAAATGGCATTGAGAATATTGCTGATGTGAGTGTCTTTATCGTGCTGATTGGTGTTCAATTGCATATACGTGCAGACGTTGAGCGCTAGTACATCTTCGCAGTCGTCCTATCCTCTGTTGAATGTTCCTCCGGCCGAGAGTACGTTCAGGAGCGTCAGGGCCGCATACTGCAGGGAGCTGCTATGCGCCGTCAAACCAATCAAGACCCCAACCATCCTTCTATCGAAACAGGAACAAGTGGAACTGCTACAGGTAGGCCTATGCAACTGGTTCGCCTGAACAATTGCTCGTCTTCGCAGGATCATTAGCGTATGTTATCCTTTTGTATCATGTTATACAATCATCGGTCTCGACGTCAGGTAGGTACATGTAGGTCTACAGAGCAAGGCGAAGCTGTATAATGCGGAGCAAACGGTTCAGTCGCAGAAGCTTGTATTTTGAAGTGCTCGAAATCGTCTGTTATGTCATTTTACGTATCATATGTTAAGTGTTATGTTGAGTGCTATGCTATGACATGCTATGTTATGCTAAGATAGGCCTATATAATGGAATGAGATGGAATCGTGCAGGATTTAACGGAAGCAGCAGGACTGTGTTGCGCAGCACAGGAGTCACAGGACACATGCAGTCTAAACGAGTAAAGCAATAAACTCTCTATTCTTGCCAATCTACCCTATGGTATCACAAATATTTATTGTTCGATTGCCAGAACGAGTAGCATGTCGGATCTAATGTCTGGTTCGTCTAATGTAACCAATGTCGTGTTCATTCTAACGATCGATTTCTTCTGTTTAGTATGTTGCTAATGAACGTTAATTGATGACGATGCATTTCTTTTGCAGATGAGAGAAGTCGTCCACGACAATCTTTGTGTCTTCGTCGGTCTCTGCGTTGACCTCGGAAACATTTGCATTCTCACGAAGTTCTGCTTGCGTGGAAGTCTACAGGTAACAACAGTACACTCAGATGAGTCAGATCCATTAACACTCAGATGAGTCAGATCCATTAACACTCAGATGAGTCAGATCCAGACATCAGTTACTGTAGACCTATACTGCAGATGACTAATGCGCTGTGCACTTTTAGTTTTGTCGTTCGTCTTCCACATCCAACTTCATCTTTCAAACACAGCTGATGCTACTATTATAGAAGTTCACATTGTGATTACAAAGCTATTGTGACAAACTTCGATTATGATATAAATCTACTATTATATAGGCCTAAGTGCATTTTGAGTATTTAAACAAGGCCGATTGTGACGTCATTTTGATTATGACTAAAAAAATTTAATCTACTATTATAGAAGTTCATTTTGAGAATACAAAACTTGGCCTTTTGTGGCGTCACTTCGATTTTGATAAAGATCTACTATTATAAGTTTATTATGAGAATCATACTTATTGTGACGTCACAGATCCGCTGTCATAGAAGTTCTTTTGTGAATATAAAACTAGGCAACTTCGATAATGTTATAAAATCTACTATTATATAAGTTCGCTGAGAATACGAAATCAGGCCTATTGTGACGTCATTTCGATTATGATACGGATCTGCTATCATAGATGTTCATTTTGAGAATATAAACCAGGCGTATTGTGACGTCACTTCGATTATGCTACAGAGCTACTATTACAGAAGCTGATTTTAAGAATATTAAATTCAGTGGCGGCGCCAGGATTTCAGGTTTGGGGGGGCTGAAGCCCTAAGCCCAAATAGAAATTTTTATGAAGCACCGAAGGCGCGAAGCTGCGAGTGCCGAAGGCACGAAGCCCATACCGACTAGGGGGTCTGGGGGAGCGTCGTAAGCTCCCCCAGCGGGGTCTGGGGCGGAGCCCCAGCCGCCAACGCATTTTTAGCTCTGTTGACCTCAACTTGAGCCCTTTTTAGGCTCTTTTTGCCAGCTATTTATGAACGAAAAAATCATGAAAAACTTAAAAGAAGTCGTTTTGCAGAGTCGCAGACTAGCTACCAGTATAAGAATGTCAAAATTTTATTGTAAAAGAAATGGGCTTAGTCTTTACTATAAATCACAGAAGTTAAAAGTTTAGGCCTATAATTATAGCCTAACAAGTTTATAAGTATACTATCATATGGGTAGGCCTACTATATAGAAAAACCCTAGAAGCATGTCATATATAGGGGAATATACGGGTACAAGTACAACCAGTGGCGGCGCCAGGATTTCAGGTTTGGGGGCTGAAACCCCCAAGCCCTTCCTCCTAGAAACGCATGTAGAATATTTTCTTTGAGGGCGATAATTCTGCCTGCGCTGGAAACCCGAAGCTGCGAGTGCCGAATGCACGAAGCCCATACCGACTAAGGGGTCTGCGGGAGCGTCGTAAGCTTCCCCAGCGGAGTCTGGGGCGGAGCCCCGGAAACCAGCGCGTTTTTCGCTGTTGACATCGACAGGAGCACGTTTCAGGCTCTAAAGTCATGAAATTTTTTTGAATTTCCACAATGCAATAATAGCATTTGGGGCTGTCATTTTCACTAAATAGCTCATCATTTCAATGCTGAAAGTTGTGGATTATGACTTTAAGAGTGTCCCACTGTCCCGTTGTAGGCCATTGTTTACATTTTTGGATATCAGCACTTTAATGGTAACATTTTAAGCTGTTATCTCAACAAATTTCTCATAATTATTTAATTGCTGAAAAAAATGGTTTATGAGTTCAATAATGTTACTCCATGTTGTATAAATTATCGAATTCCACACTGCAAGGGTATACCATTTTTGCTGCCGTCCTAGCAAAATTGTTCATGATGGATAAACAGTAGATAACACTTTAGAAATTTACAATGAAATTTTTTCGGTATTTTGAAATATTGGGGGAGCAGCATCTCCGTCCACAATCACAAACTTCGGGGTCTCGTCGACCGTCCTCTGACCTCAAGTCTCCGCCCATGACTGCTGGTGCTAAATGAACACCCCATTTCCCAATGTATAGCTGTGTAGGACTACCGGCGTAGCCCCTCAAGAGGCCGGTGGGCCGGACATAGTGCACATAACCTCATCACGGTCTGCGGCACATTCTATTAGCATAAGCATCGGCACGCTATTGTAGAGAAATTCAAAATTGCTGTCCTTGTGAATCTCAGCCCCTTCCTCCGCCAGCCTGGACTCACACCGGGCCAAACCTCAGCCCCCTTCCTCCGCCAGCCCGGACCCATACCGGGCCAAACCTCAGCCCCCTTCCTCCGCCAGCCCGGACTCACACCGGGCCAAACCTCAGCCCCCTTCCTCCGCCAGCCCGGACTCATTCCGGGCCAAACCTCAGCCCCTTTCTCCGCTAGCCCGCCTCACACCGGGACAAACCTCAGCCCCCTTCCTTCGCCAGCCCGGACCCATACCGGGCCAAACCTCAGCCCCCTTCCTCCGCCAGCCCGGACTCACACCGAGCCAAACCTCAGCCTCCTTCCTCCGCCAGCCCGGACTCATTCCGGGCCAAACCTCAGCCCCTTTCTCCGCTAGCCCGCCTCACACCGGGACAAACCTCAGCCCCCTTCCTCCGCCAGCCCGGACTCACACCGGGTCAAACCTCAGCCCCCTTCCTCCGCCAGCCCGGACTCACACCGGGCCAAACCTCAGCACCCTTCCTCCGCCAGCCCGGACTCATTCCGGGCCAAACCTCAGCCCCTTTCTCCGCTAGCCCGCCTCACACCGGGCCAAACCTCAGCCCTCTTCATCCGCCAGCCCGGACTCATACCGGGCCAAACCTCAGCCCCCTTCCTCCGCTAGCCCGGACTCACACCGGACCGAACCTCAGCCCCCTTCCACCGCCAGCCCGGACTCACACCGGTCAGGACCTCAGTCCCCTCCCCCCGCGCAGACCTCAGCCCTCTTTCCCCGCTAGCCCGGGCTCAGACTGGTCCGGATCTCAGCCCCTTCTCCCGCCAGTTCAAACCCTCCAGTCCTCTTCCTTCTTCCAAACCCGTCCGGACCTCAGACCGGTCGGTACCTCAAACCGGTCGGAACCTCAACCCCCTGCCCCGCCATCGCATATCTCTGCTCCTTTCCCCCCTGTAATGTTTTAAAGATGATTGACGTGCTCATAATTATTCATCGCCAATCATCTGAACAAAACTCTTTTTGGTGGTAGCGGTGCTAGGCTTTTTTTTTCCTCGGGTATTGTAGCGTGGTTTAGTTTGTTTGTGACGATAAGTAGAATAACACAGTAGCTTCTTTTTCTTCGTATTATTTACAATATTTCGCGTAGTCTATCTTACAGTGTTTATTTATAGTTTCTAACTTAGTTGCATTTTCGTATCGTTCGTTTCTGCACTCTCAGACTGTCGACCTATACTATCTGACTTAAATCTTCTAGTCTAGATGTCATGTCGTTCCAGTCCCTTCCTTGAGAGCCGATTCCTCTACGCCTTCCAAGAGTGAATGCGCTTTCCAAGAGTGAATCCCGACTCCCCATTTCGCCCCCTTTTTATTCGTTTCCTCCAGTCTACTGTCCCAGCCCCTTTCTATCCTAATTCAGTCCTTATATGGTTATCTGTCTGTTGTATGCCCTTTTAAGTACATTTCACAGCCAGTTTTCCATCTGTAGGCCAAGCCCTGCCCTGTCTCCGCTCTTGCCTTCTATGGTCATATCACATCCGGTTTTTTCCACTCATAGGCTATCTCCTATTCAAATAACCTTGGGCTATCTCTGCCCATGCAGTCACTGCTCTTGCCTTTACACCTGCGGAGGGCCACGGCCTGCCTTCAGTCAGTCTGCGTCTGTCTGCGTCTGTCTAGGCGTATATAGGCTATATTTATATCAGCCTAGAGTAACTGTTTCTTTCGGTTGCTAGCTCTACATCTGTCTTTAAATATAATGTTCATTTCACAAAAACACGCATATACACACACGAAATCGCTACGCATTGTTCGGTTAAGACAACAATTATAATCAGTCTCTCATAACCCAGCCCCCTCTTCCATTACATCATCCAACTTCGAATGCTTCTGGCTCCAGGTCGTGCATTCAGATGGAATGAAGTGTATGGCCGAGGCTCGATGGACTGCGGCTATGTTACATGAGCACAGGTGATCACGTCGTTCGTCACCAGGCTTGCGTAGCGTAGACTCCTAACACAACATAGAAACAAATTCGGATAATATCAAGCACATAATACCTAACTACCTAACAGTATACAGTACTGCTTCAACATAATACTGACATTACATTAATGTGAATAGACATGTAACATAATACATTTAGACTTCTGTGTGTGCCCGAGATAAGCCATCAGCTAAACCATTATGTTTCCCAGGCACATAGTTAATGGTTACATCGTATCTTTGAATGGCTAAACTCCATCGAGTTAATCTAGGGTTGGTGTTGGCCATGGTTTGAAGCCATCTCAAACAATTATGATCAGTATAGATATCGACCTTAGCCCCATACGTGTACTGCTGATAGTGATTCAAAGCCCAGACAACACACAACGTTTCTCTCTCAACGGTACTCATCTTGATTTCTCTCTCAATTAGCTTCCGACTTGCGTAGCTAATGGGTCTTTCAGTTCCTTGTGCATCTTTTTGTAAAAGTGCTGCACCCAAACCTGTTCCAGAAGCGTCGCACCTCAAAATGAATGGCTTTGATATATCTGCAGGAATTATGAAGCGGTCTGATGTCAGACCTTGTTTTAATGCATTGAAAGCTTTGTCTTCACTTTCCGTCCATTTTACACGATCTGGCTTATCTTTTCGTGTCAGCTCAGTCAACGGCGCCACTATTTCGGCAAAGTTCGGTAGGTGGCGACGGTAGAAATTAGCTAAGCCAAGAATCGCACGAACTTGTCGTTTCGTCTTCGGTATCGGATAGTCACGAATGGCACTGATCTTTGCAGGGTCTGGCTTTATCATTCCATTTTCGAGGAGGTGTCCTAACACCTTTATGGATCTTTGACCGAACTGACATTTCCGTAAGTTGGCAGTGAGGTTTGCTTTTCTTAGCCGTGTCAAGATGTCCTTCAAATGTTTAATATGTTCTGTCCATGTCTTTGAGAACACGATTATATCATCGACATGTGCTGCTGAATATTCTTCAGCTCCTTTCAGCACTTGATCTGCTAGACGTTGAAAGCACTTGCTTGCATTCCGAGCTCCATTCGGTAACATGGTGTATTGAAACAGTCCAAACGGTGTTCTAAAGGCAGTGTACGGACGGCTGTCTTCCTCTAACTCCACCTGATAAAAGGCTTGTTGCAGATCCAGACCTGTCACATACATAGCTCCTGCTGCCCTCTCTAATATGTTCCTCATATCACTCGCCGGGTATTCATCTGGTTCTGTAATGCTGTTAATGGCTCTCAGATCCGCACAAATCCTAATCGACTTGTCTTTCTTTGTGACACATACTATTGGACTTGCATAGGCAGAAGTTGATTCTTCAATTAGACCGTTTTCCAGCATAGACTTTATTTGTTCATGCACTTTGTCCTTTAAGCTCTCTGGTATTCGATACATCTTGGGTGCTATAGGTTTGTCCATGGTTAACTTGATCCTGTGCTTAATCAGCGCTGTTCTTCCAAGCTTCTCTGAGAATCTGTCCCCAAACTCATTTATGACTTGGTTCAATTGATTCTTTTGCTCCAGAGTTAAATGTTCACTTATTCCACAGGTGTCGCCACTGTCATCAACAACTGGCAGTGTTTCATATTCCTCCTGTGGTGGATCAGCTGTCAAAATCACATTCACGCTTGGAGTTCCACATAATTCTGATCTCGGGAACCATTTCCGTAAGAGATTCATGTGGTACACTTTTGCACCTTTGTCCATGTCAATTTCATAATTAACGTTCGAGAGTTTCCTCAGAATTCTGTAAGGTCCTTCCCATTGTGCCAACAGCTTATTGTCTGTCGCATGTCTTAATAACAGAACCTCTTCACCTGGTTCTAACTTCCTATCTGAGGAATGTTTGTCGTAATAATACTTGGCGGATTGACGAGCTTGCTTAGTATTTTCTGTTGCAATCTCTGCACATCGCTTCATGTGAGTCTGTGTCATAGTCAAGTAATCGATGACGCTTCTCTTTGGCGTTGGGCTGTCTAGTTGTCCTGTCCACGCATCTCTCAGTATTTGCAATGGACCTACGACATCATGTGAGTAGAGCAGCTCAAATGGAGCAAATCCAGTGACCGTTGACGGGATTTGTCTGCAGCTGAAGGCTAAGAATGGAAGTGCTGCTTCCCATGTTCTCGGCTCTTCACTCGTGACTTTCTTCAGCATGTCTCTTAAGACCCTGATCATGCGTTCTGCACTTCCTGCTGTCTCATGATGTTCGACTGTGGAGAATATGGGACTTATGCCTAATATCTTCTCCAGTCCCTGAACCAACTGATTTTTGAAGTGTGTGCCATTGTCCGATATGATATATTTTGGTATTCCGACACGTGAGAACACTTCTATCATTGCTTTGCATATTCTGTCTGCGTTCATGGATCCCAATGGTATGAATTCTGGCCAATGAGTCATCTGATCAACCATGATCAGCACATACTTCTTACCACTACTAGAAGCAGGTGATATTGGTCCACAAAGGTCTATCACGACAGTTTGAAATGGAACTTCCACGATTGGAGTTTCTTGTAGTGGAACCCTGTGATTTCTAGGTACATTCGCAGTCTTCTGACAGATTGGACATGACCTCACATATGCAGCTATCTCTTCATCCATACCGGGCCACGTGTATTCCTTTCTCAGGCAGGCTCTCGTCGCTTTCACTCCTCTATGCCCTGCCCACTTTGAGTCATGACTCATCTCTAACAGCTTCTGCCTATAGCAGACTGGCACAACTAATCTAAGATTCTTCTCCAAATCTTCTGCATTTTTCTCAACCATTGTTTCTTTTCGTTTGTACAGTATGTCTTTGCTGATGACATATGGTTCATTTTCTGTTCTAGCGCGATTCCATGCATCCTTTAATGTTGGATCTGATTTCTGTTCTTTCATGAATTCAACCGCATCTCTGCCAACATACGTGCTGCTATTTGCCTCTTTCTCTTTATTAGTCACTTCAACTTTGAGATCTGTTTTCTTTGCCTCATTCGGCTTGACCTTTGATCCATCCGCCTCATGTGCCATCCGATCCCTTTTCACATCTGGAATGCCATAGTCCTTGACTCTGGTTGCAATCATTGCGCTTGGCGTTTCATTTTCTAGGTCAGACTTGCTTTCTGACTCCAGGACCTGTTCTTTCATTGTGGAAACAGCAATATCTGTCAAATCCTGATTCTCCACAAAAATGTCATGTCCGAGGATCATATCTACCTTTAGACCTTCCACCACCCCTGCTCTGATGACAACTTCTCTATTTGTTCCGAACTGTGGAGAGGAAATATAGATTTCTTTCATTGCCACAGGTTGGATTCTCCCAAATGCACATTGGACATTGATGGGCCCCTTTTTAGCAGATGGCTTATCTCTTACAAAATCAGCATTAACCAAAGTGATCTGTGACCCAGTATCTCTTAATGCTCTTACAAACACGCCGTTCAATGTCACAGGAACGATAAAATTATTTTGATATTCTGTAATACTATTTACATGTGCCACATCATGCACAAAGTTCACTTTTGCACTATCATTTCCTGGACATTGGCGCCATCTATGTGAAAATTGGCCGCACAAGAAACATCCATTTTGTGATTGTTTGTGTGTTTGCCATGTGTTTGATTTATTCATCACCTCACCTTGCCTCTGCTTATCAGCTATGACCTTTTCCTTTTCCTTTTCCTTTGCCCACTGCGTGCTTTGCAAGCCTACACCTTTGTCTGCATTCACTGGCTTGGGCTTATTCCATGTCTGTCTCTCAGGGACACTTCCACGTTTTGCTTCCTTTGTGCAATCAAAATGGAGATCCGCATATTTCGCAACTTCTTCAGCACTTGTAGGTCGTCTGGCCTCAACGAAAAATTTAATTTCGTTCTGAAACGACTCTTTCAGCCTCTCACTTAACATGTCATCCTTCAGAGCCTCAAAGTCTTCAATTCCTTTCGCTTCTAAGTAATATTCCTGAACATCTCTCAGCCTACACAAAAATTGGGCATAGGTTTCTTTCCCTGTGCGGTGCATCGTTCTGAGCTTGTCCAAGTAGTACTTAGGGTTCATTTGACATGCAGCCAAAATTTCAGTCTTGATTTTCTTATAATCACAACAGATGTTATAAGACAAGCGGTTGTAATGTTGCCTTAGAGTAGAATTTAGAAGAGAAGGAAGCAACTTTGGCAGATCAGTTTGTTGTATGTCATGTAATCGAGCAACTTTTTCGAAAGAATGAAAATAACTTATGGGATCCTCATTTTCATGCATGCTCGGCAAAACATTAATTGCTTTAGATCTATTCGCTTCTGCTGTCCCATCTGCAAAATAATTGCCACTCGAGTTACTTCGAGATAGGCCCAACTGCGCCTTTTCCCTCAGCAACGTTATTTCCATTTCCATCCGGTCTCGTTCCGCTTTCGCTTTCCGTTCTGCCGCTTCTCCTTCAGCCAAAAATCTTCTTTCCTCTGCCATCAATCTTCTTTCCTCTGCACGGGCCAGTTCAAGTTTTAGCCTGTCATCCACATGCCCAGTATGTTCACCTTCTCCATAATCTCCAATCACTTCTCCTTCATCATCAGCCGTCTCTACATCTCCTTCCTCTCTTCCACGTCTTCTTTCGTACTCCTTTAATCGTCTAATCATTTCTCGCTTAGCCAGACCAAATGGTTCAATCTTTCTCACGTGGCATTCATCCTCTAAATCCTTTTTCTTCATCGATTCAAAGTCTGACAGTATGCCTCCAGTAGCCATTTTTACAAATATGACAGTTACAATAGAGTTATGTTCAGCTTTACAGGCGTACTAGGGTGGCAGTGAAAAAAAAATTATTTCTTTTTTAAAGTGACACCCCCTCCATTTGTTCTGTGGCATCTAAAACTGAACCTGAAAATGTTTTAACACAGCTGTTAAATATTTACTGGTTGCACCAGAGGATCAAAGTTTTTAATTATAGGCATAGGCATTACGCCGCATTAGGCAATGGGCAAATTGGCAATGGGCAATTGGCATAGTGTTATTTATGTAAGAAATTATGCTGCTTACAGCCTTACACTAGTCTTACACTTACACTTTACAGTCATTAGACTTGTCCTCGAACAATCGTTGCCTTGTTGCTGTCTGGATAATCCTTTCGGTGCTTCTCAACCAATTGCAGAAGATATTGTTTTTGATCCTCTTGGTTCGTAAGAACAGCATTAAACGATTGAATCAACGCGGCGCCGCGTTCGGCAGCGTCGTTGACCACTTTAAGCTGTTGTAACTTACGTTTGCCAGCCAGGAATCCTTCATCTTCCTCCCACGTACTTGGATGAAGCAGCAGGAAGTCCATTGGGATTTGAAGAGCTTCGAAAAGTTTCTTCGTGTTATGCGTCACAAAATCATACAACTGCATTCCTGAGATGTGCTTTTCATCAATTTTGATTCGACGTTGAGGGTCGTCGCTACTGCTCCGGTCCATGGCCTTCACCATTGTCACTCTAACTTCATCAGACACTCGTGAATCAAAGAATGCAAAACCTATCAAGGTTTCACTCAAATACCACATACCACACATGGTTGGTAAAACTTTTCATCGCTGCCTTGGCCACATTCTGATTTGTCTCGTAAGCTGCGAATTGCTTCAACAACTCTATAGGTCATTCAATGGAGCCAAGACAGGACACTGACAGCGGTACCATGCCTTCAGGTAGATCTGAACAACGAAAATGTTAAAATCACGAAGACCCGCTAGTTCGCGAGGTGTTAGATGAAACTGAGAGCGGAAAAGATAAATTTTCAGGCTGTAAATTAACTTCGCCATCCACCTAGCTCTGTGGAATGCCCCTGGCGCTAGGATGTTTCGTGGATGATCATCTGGTGCACCTAGGAACAAAAGAGCTAGGTGCAGTAATTCCTTATAGTCATCGCGTTGCTGAACTTCTAGCAGCTGATCAAGACAGAACCTAATCAGATCCTCTCTCCATGGTTCCAACAAAGCAGCAACTGACACATCCGTCATCGCACTCTCAGAACTCTCTCTGTCAATGGAGCTCCAAGCTTTTGAAAATCGCTCAAACAGTTTAATGTTTGGCCCACTGGATGTTTTCATTAATACACTGAAGACCTTTCCAACGATCAGCTCATGTATGTGGTGCCGGCATGCTAAACTGAGAAGCTTTCGCTTCAGTTTATTTTCCAGCAAGACACAGGCACCAGAGACGAGTCCGGTGTTGCTAGCCGTGGTATCAAATGACATACATTGCAGACGGTTGGTGAGGTTCCATTCTTCAACAAGTTTGAATACTACTGCCGCCTGTGCTTCCCCGGTTCCATTCTGCATCGCTGGCACCCCAAGAAGTTTCATGGTACCTTCGCCAGACACCAATACCGCTAATCGATCAACTGTTTCCTTGACGTAAGTGTAGGCAGCAACTTTCCGTCCCAATGAACTGTCAGTGGAACATCTGGTGAGAAAGATGCTTGTATCTCTCGTGCGATTTTCTCACGATTTCGTCGTCGAGCCTGTCTGATAGATTCTCGGTTTATTGCCATGTCAGCTGGATTATGCCCCAACGATTAAGCAGCAGCTGCCAACACATACGTCGCGTTTCTGTTGCTTATCCTCGTTCTGTCTAGTGCAGCCGCAACTTCAGGTGTCACCATGCTTGAGGGTCTGCCACGGCATGATTTCTTGGCTGACGGGCCCAGTAACAGGCATGCATCATCAGCATCATCGTCACTACTGCTTTCTTCACTGCTCGTGAGCTGGGCAGTTGCGTTCTCTGTCATCAATCTATCAGCCTCCAATGTTTCCAGATTGATTTTCCGCAACTCCTTCTGATGCCGTCGTTTTTCTAGCTTTGCGAGTTTTGTGTCCACTGGACCCATACTTCCACGCCGTCCTGGTTCTCTCTGTGCAGTTAGGAATTTCCTATCTTCTGGGATTTCTATAGCTCATGAATGATTCGTTACTTTTCACTTAACGTTTTTATATTGCTTCAGCTCTGCAGTGTGCACAACACAACAACCACATAAAGCACACATATTATGCAAAGCAGCATACTGCAAAAATAGAATTATTCTGGTGCAACTTCTAAATAGCTTCAGATTGAAGTCAAATTTGTTCCTGTAATCCTTGGCCCAATGGAGAACAACTTGAGAGGGTGTCGTTTCAGAAATGTTGAATTTTTTTTCTTACATTGATATTGGCTGCCACCCTAAGGCGTACTCTATTTAACATGCAATATATCAGATTCACAAAATAGGCCTACGTGATTCAGATTATCATAAACATTCAACAACAGAATCTTCTCACCGGATTATTACACCGTGTGCAGAGTCTTTTTGAACGTCCGTCTCTGTACGGGCGTTTCGTTGATTTCGTCTCGTACCGCGTGCAGGTTGCTCCTTGCTTTCTCCTTCGTCGCAGCTGCCTTCGTTGAGTGTGATTCCGTTGACCTCTTCCGTCTGCAGCGGCTGTCGACACCTTCCTCCGTTGCTGTCGCCCTCCGTCTGTTGATTGGTTGACCTCCTTCGAGTCGGCAATCGCCGTCGGCGTTCGTCGATCCTTGAATCCTTCGATCCGTTCTTGATCAGCCTTCTTTTCTGGTCCGATCGGTTGATTCTCTCATTCACCAGCGTTCTTGCGTGCACTTTTCAGACGCCTTTCGCTTCCATTTAAAGTTCTGTAGATTATGCTACTCTTATCGTCTCTCCGCGCTGTCACGATGTAATGTTTTAAAGATGATTGACGTGCTCATAATTATTCATCGCCAATCATCTGAACAAAACTCTTTTTGGTGGTAGCGGTGCTAGGCTTTTTTTTTCCTCGGGTATTGTAGCGTGGTTTAGTTTGTTTGTGACGATAAGTAGAATAACACAGTAGCTTCTTTTTCTTCGTATTATTTACAATATTTCGCGTAGTCTATCTTACAGTGTTTATTTATAGTTTCTAACTTAGTTGCATTTTCGTATCGTTCGTTTCTGCACTCTCAGACTGTCGACCTATACTATCTGACTTAAATCTTCTAGTCTAGATGTCATGTCGTTCCAGTCCCTTCCTTGAGAGCCGATTCCTCTACGCCTTCCAAGAGTGAATGCGCTTTCCAAGAGTGAATCCCGACTCCCCATTTCGCCCCCTTTTTATTCGTTTCCTCCAGTCTACTGTCCCAGCCCCTTTCTATCCTAATTCAGTCCTTATATGGTTATCTGTCTGTTGTATGCCCTTTTAAGTACATTTCACAGCCAGTTTTCCATCTGTAGGCCAAGCCCTGCCCTGTCTCCGCTCTTGCCTTCTATGGTCATATCACATCCGGTTTTTTCCACTCATAGGCTATCTCCTATTCAAAGAACCTTGGGCTATCTCTGCCCATGCAGTCACTGCTCTTGCCTTTACACCTGCGGAGGGCCACGGCCTGCCTTCAGTCAGTCTGCGTCTGTCTGCGTCTGTCTAGGCGTATATAGGCTATATTTATATCAGCCTAGAGTAACTGTTTCTTTCGGTTGCTAGCTCTACATCTGTCTTTAAATATAATGTTCATTTCACAAAAACACGCATATACACACACGAAATCGCTACGCATTGTTCGGTTAAGACAACAATTATAATCAGTCTCTCATAACCCAGCCCCCTCTTCCATTACACCCCCCCCCGCCAGACCGGTTCGGACCTCAGACCGGCCCGGACCTCAGCCCTCTGTCCCCTGCAGCTCCATTAGGGTATAAATAAGAGGACTGTATGCATGCTAGTGTTGAAGATCCTGCGTGGTCGAGTGGGTTGTAGCCCGCTCGCCGCGCCGGCGGCCCGGGTTCAATTCCCGGGCGGGGATCTTTACAGCGGGTGGCTCGGTCGCAATATAAACGTGGAGTGTGAGGTTGTTCTCTGCCTCCGACACTAATCATCTTCGATATGAAACAGTGTCGTTAAGCCCTGAACATTTCATTTTTCATGCTAGTGTTGATCGCAGAGAGAGTCGATGTCCGGGAGTCGAGTCCAGTCGCAATTGATGTCTCACATGTGAGTCGATGTATGACCGTCCACCGCAGTTGAGGTCCGAAAATAAGATAATAATAACTTTTAAGCCGATACATGGACATTCATTGCTTTTTGCTTTGGAATGAGGCTGAGTCACATTTAGGGGCTTAGCCCTCTAACCCCTCCCCTGGTGCCGCCAATGGTATAAGCATCTACACTATGATAATATAGTTGATTTCGTTGCCGTTGGTCATTGTCTAGTTTCCTTATTACGAAGTAAGCCGTTTTAGACATTTTCAGCCTTTTGTTTTGGGGGGGCTGAGCCACGTTTAGGGGGCTTAGCCCCCCTAGCCCCCCCTAGCGCCGCCACTGATTAAATTAGGTCAATAATGAAGTCGCTTCGTTTATGATACATATCTAGAGCCTACTATAAAACACAATGCACATAATTATAGTAGGCTAATCATATATGCAATGCATGGTCGGTCATGTGTGCATGCATTATGCACATGTGCAAGGACCTTTCTATTATTATCATGTACTAATTGTCTGTCAATTCCTATAGTTGGTAAGGCGATTCTGATGTCAAGTCAGCATCATCCGCAAAACGCAGGTGTTGTTTTCATATTTAGAACAACAGGGTAAATGTTTACAACAACAGCAACAACAACAACGCGATGAAGTATTTGTTTTACGCTTAGATATACGTAGACCTGCGTCGGATGTCATCTTGTTTGAAAATTTTCATTTTGCCACTGACCGTAGGCTTTAATCTTCGATTTTCACTAAGATAATATAGGCTATGCTATAGGCCTACCATGTGAGACTAAAGAATATTTTTTTTATTGCAGGATATACTGATCAATGATGATATTAAAGTGGATGACACGTTTAAGCGTTCCTTCATGTTTGACCTGATTCAGGTAATGTCATTAGAACATTGCATGATTAAGATTAGTGAATTGTAATTGGATTTATGCATGTCAAATCCTTATAACTGTTTGATTAGGACCTAGGTCTACCCCTTTATTGTTGCTTGTGGTTGTCAAGTCAGTCAATCGCATAAATTTGCATAGCACATTAAACGTAGAAAATGTTCGTCCGCCATAATTACTGTGTTGATAGGTCTACCTGTGAGAGAGAATCTCGTTTCAGAAGCCCTGCATTAATTTTGAATTACAATAGAAGACTTAGTCTTTTCTAGATTATTGGAATATTGGAACGTCTTGTTGAATATAATATTATGATAGGGTTTGGATTTCCTGCACAAGAGTCCGATAAGAAGTCATGGCCATTTGAAGAGCACAAATTGTCTGGTGGACAGTAGATGGGTCGTAAAATTGAACAGCTGGGGACTTAGCAGTCTTCACCAACAGACGGACCATGACAACGAAGAAGACTACAACAGAAGTAAAATGCAAATTGCTTGCACTATTCTTCTCAAATTGCTATCACTATTCTTCTCAAATTGCTATCACTATTCTTCTCAGATTGCTATCGCTATTCTTTCTCAAATTGCTATCACTATTCTTTCTCAAATTGCTGTCACTATTCTTCTCAAATTGCTATCACTATTCATCTCAAATTGCTATCACTATTCTTCTCAAATTGCTATCACTATTCTTCTCAAATTGCTATCACTATTCTTCTCAAATTGCTATCACTATTCTTCTCAAATTGCTGTCACTATTCATCTCAAATTGCTATCACTATTCATCTCAAATTGCTGTCACTATTCATCTCAAATTGCTGTCACTATTCTACTCAAATTGCTATCACTATTCATCTCAAATTGCTATCACTATTCTTTCTCAAATTGCTATCACTATTCTTTCTCAAATTGCTATCACTATTCTTCTCAAAATGCTATCACTATTCTTCTCCGTCTCCTTTGTTGCTTACCTTTGCTTTCTTTTCCTATATATCTGCTTTTTTCCTTTTCTTTCAATGACTTGCCATGAAGTCTCTATATCTGGCATCATCGTTAGGCCACTTGTGCAGGTCTTTAAAAACTTTTTAAAAAGATTACCATCGATAAATTGACGATTCTTGTTGCGCAACCGTGCGCTGGCTTTACGAATTCAACAACAAGCTACATCCTGCTTTTTGATCACTGGTAGATCGCAAATCCTCTTGCAGGAACAACACTCAGTATAGCCATAGTACAATATTAAAGACTTATAATTAGGCGATCATGTTGTTTTAATAATCAGCATTGATGTGGACTGCACATACATGTAGTACAAAGCAGTGGTGTAGTCCTAAAAAATGAAGTGGGGGAACGCAAAAAATGAAGTGGGGGAACGCTTCATATTAGGCTTACAAAATGTTTTCTCAATTATTAATTTATTGTTATTACAGTTGGCCTACTACTGTACTACTGTACTATTTTCATTTGTCATTAGCTTTTATTTACAAGCCATTGAACACATATATAAATATATTTGCGAAACTGCGAAAGGCTCCAGTAAGTAAGCAGCTGAAACTGTGAATCTTGAATTTTTTGTTTCCTCCCTGGAAAAAAGTGGGGGAACGGCGTTCCCCCGCGGAAAAGGTGGGGGAACGGCGTTCCCCCGCGTTCCCCCCCACTACACCACTGAGTACAAAGACTTTTAAGTGATTGTGTTGTTTAAATAATCAGCATGCAATGGTGTGGACTGTACATAGTACAAAGACTTATAGATCTAAGTGACCGTGTTGTTCTAATAATTATCAGCATTGATGTGGACTGCGCCGGAGCTGCTCAACCATCCAAATCCTCCAGCCAACGGAACCCAACCAGGAGACATCTACAGTCTTGGAATCATCTTCTACGAAATACTTCATCGTTGCTCGCCTTTCATGACCAGCGATGTACCTCTCGTCGCCAAAGGTAAGTGACGGACGGAGCAGAATAGCCTAAGCCTCCACACATCGCATATTTTACGTGGGATAGCGCTTAGTAAGATGACAGGCCTATACAGGACGTCTAAGACTAATTAAAATGGAAAAAAATGTACGAGTAAAGCTCTGTTGAGACGAAATATCTAGTTGATGATCATTCTAAACTGCAGTTGTTTTGTTCTCATTATTATTCGATGAAATGCTTCAGCGAGGCAGAGTCACTCAATAGGTCATAACGTATATCCAGACATTAAAATCAAACTGCAGGATAGGTTTTTGCTATAATTAAGACAGTCTTTCCGTATAACTAATTTCATTTAGTAGATTTTCATCAACGTCTGCAAGTATACAATCCACCCGATGTACTTTGTTGTGCTCAGACATAATCGAGAGAGTGAAGCATGGTGAGATTCCTGCGTTTCGCCCGATTATTCATCTGGAGCAGGAAGG
Organism: Lumbricus rubellus; assembly: GCA_945859605.1. NCBI lineage: Eukaryota > Metazoa > Annelida > Clitellata > Crassiclitellata > Lumbricidae > Lumbricus > Lumbricus rubellus. The sequence goes on along the minus strand of OX243812.1, from coordinate 31,145,556 downwards.
AGCCGAGCGACGTTACATCAGCTTGATCAAGGACTGTTGGGCCGAGGACGAAACAGGAAGACCAAACATCGGAGCCGTCAGAAACAGATTCGCTCTTTTCAACCGCGGAAAGTAAGTGCCAATCGCAAGCAATTAACGGATGGGTATATTATAATATAGGGCCTACACATATTGGTAAAGCCGTAGGTCTACAAGAAATAGAACCCACTCAAACTCAATCAAACGGGAAGAAGGCTACATGAATCATTTGGGGGATTTCTAAATGAAGTCATAGGATACGACAATCGCAAACCCCGACACCATGCAGCTAGTGCACAATGAACCGCGTCTTGACACCCCCTATTATATATAAAAAAAATTATTATTATAGTGATGTCCTTTTAGCAAAAGACCGATAGATAAAAATTCTAGGGCTATGGTTAGGTTGATCTTAAATCATAATTTGCAGCACAGTAATTCCCATAAGTTCTTCCCGCCATAAAACTTTGTAGGCCCTATGTCGCATTGATATACATATATGATGATGACTACGTACTTTATCATATGTAACATTGTTATTTTTTTTCCTAGAAACAATTGGACTCAGACGACCTGCTATCAAGCCTCGTGTATAAAACATATTATGTGTGCCAACTTTTAGGCGAATCAACATCATGGACAATATGTTACGCATGATGGAAAAGTATGCCAACAATCTGGAAGAGGTGATTGGAGAACGAACTCGACAGCTGGTGGAAGAAAAGAAAAAGGCAGACATGCTTCTCTACAGAATGCTACCAGCGTAAGTAGAGAAGACAAAATAATGGCAGTCGCGATCACATATCACATATAGTCACGCATTATTTAAGACTTAAGTCAAGTCGTTAGCCACAGAGTTAGGCCTATTTCAGCTATGGCCAGTCAGTCAAGTGATTAAGTCAGTTATGCAGTTGGTCAGTCAGTCAGTAAGCCAGTCAGTCAGCCAGTAAGTCAGGCAGTCGGTCAGTCAATCGGTCAGTCAGTCAGTAAGTAAGTCAGCCAGTCAGGCAGTAAGTCGGTCAGTCAGTCTCTCAGTGAGCGGCATTGTTTATACTTCATAGGTTCCTATAGTGTTAAATTATTTATCTACTTGTCACCGTGTTCATAGGCGATATGGAACCCATGTGAACTCTTTACGGGTCCCATAATAATTATATATTCTCCCATATGCTGTCAGGATTGTCAGTTGGCTATAGGTCAGCATTATAGTCAGTATTGTTAGGTTAGTTTGTTCTGCCCGAATGTCTGCAGGTCAGTGGCTGACAGCCTCAAACTCGGTCTGTCCGTTCATCCAGAACTCTACAAAGAGGTGACCGTTTACTTCTCCGATATAGTTTCCTTCACCACGTTGGCGTCTGAGAGTTCACCTATGGAGGTCGTCGATTTTCTTAATGACCTCTGGATGATCTTTGATGACGTCATCAACAAATACAAAGTCTACAAGGTCAGCCATGGCTATTTGCAATTCCTTGCTAGAATAAATGGCACTTTTCCAGGTATAAGCTTAGGCTACGTCTAGCTACTTTCCATCTTGAAATTGTGTGCAAGCAATCTCTTGGATGAAATTACAAAAATCCTACAGACGGTTAATTTTTTAATCGAAATTTAGCTTAAAAAGTAAAATTTGCGGTTGTTGGTTTTGCTGTTGTAGCCAAGACAATTAGAGCACCCTCAAAAATCCATGTTTTTAATAACACCCATCCCATTTAAACATTTAGGAAAGTATTATCTGTTGCTGAATATGTCACGTGAAAATATCGGTCTTGCCCATTGGGCTACGAATCTACGATACAAACAATGAAATCATAAGAAGGGGAGATAGGCCTTCAAGCATACAAGCAAGCAGCTGGATATAATGATGTTGTAGGTGGAGACGATAGGAGATGCTTACATGGTGGTCAGTGGTTTGCCAAAACCTTACACTAATCACGCTCCGGAAATGGCGAACATGTCGATTGATATCATCATAGCAGTGAAGTCGTTTCGCATTCGACATCGACCAAACAGACAACTCGAAATACGAATAGGAATGCACAGTGGACCAGTCGTCGCAGGTAAGTAGACCCAACTCAAGAGCTACGGAACTAATCAAACGTATCAACAAATACAAAGTCTACAAGGTTAGCTGGCTATTTGTAATTCCTTGCTAGAATAAATGGCACTTTTCCAGGTATAGGCTACGTCTAGCTACATTCCATCTTGAATTTGTGTGCAGGCAATCTCTTGGATGAAATTTAAAAAATCCTACAGACGGTTAATTTTTTAATTTTACACTTTCAGCAGGTCCTGTCATTGTCATGGCAGTTATTCATTAGGTCGAACTGCACATGCATAGGCTAGTGTGCGCCCATGAAGACAATGAACCTGCCTTCGGGCAGAGAACTCGTCATTTTGAGAGTACAATTGTACAAAACTAGGCCTATTGTACCATTACTCTGATTACGATACAATTCTACTATTATAACTTTAAGTTCACTTCGAGATAATAAAAAACTAGGCCTATTGTGACGTCACTTCGATTATGATACAAATCTAATATTACAGAAGCACATTTTGAGATTATAAACAAGACCTATTGTGACGTCACTTCGATTATATTGTACAGAACCATTTTATAAGTTCACCTTGAGATCATAAACGAGGCCAATTGTGACGTCACTTCGATTATAATGCAATATACAGGTCTAAAAATATAGAGTCCATTGTGAGAATACAAAAACTAGGCCTATTATGACGTCACTTCGAATATGATGCCAACCTGCTATCATTTTATAGACGTTCATTTTGAGACTACAAACAAGGTCTATTATGACGTCACTTTGATTAAGACACAAAATACTATGATATAAGTTCATCTTGAGAACATGAAACTAGGTCTATTGTGACGTCACCTCGATTATGATACAGGTTTGCCATTCGAAGTTCATTGTCAGTTGTGAGTGGAAAGTAGGCCTAGCAGAGAATTATAGTGCAAGCGGAGGATTAGAAGATTAGATTACGATAATTAATTACGATCTTAGCTAAAGGGAATCAAGATTCAATTAAAAAAAATTCATAAGTGATGCGCTTTCCGTTCTGCATGGATCCATTTGGGAAGGCTTAGGCCAACGACTCTCATTCAGGCGCTTTCTAACAGAGGAAGCCCTCGGCACGTCTTGCAATGAGCGCCTTGCTCTGCAGCCACAAATTTGGTTAGCTTTAGATTCCTCTGCCGCAATAATAATGTGACCATTTGGATTATTATAGTCCTATAGGCTACATTACATCACTGACATTAGCTGACAGCGTGCTGATAATTACTGTTCTAAGATACTCTTAAAACCTATCAGAATTTCATCTTAGAAGATCGGCGTTCTATATTTTATGTGATGTGCGAAGATTAAAAAGTCCAATGCAGTACATTGATTATGAGCGTTCAACAGCAGCTGTCGAATACCTGTTTCATCATGTTTCATCTGATTCTCCATCTTACAATTGCCGATCCAGAAGACACCCGCCTTAGTTAGTAGCTGTTACGCCCCTCTGACCGTATAGCTGACAGACCGCATGCTGATAACTGTTCTTAAAACCCATCAGAATTTCATCTTAGAAGATCGGCGTTCTAGGCTACATATGCGATGTGTGAAGATTAAACAAATATAATGCAGCACATTAATTAGGCCTACTGCGCGTTCAACAGCTGTCGAATACCTGTTTCACCCTGTTTCATCTGATTCTCCACCTTCCAATTGCCGACCCAGACGACACCCGCCTTAGTACTAGTAGGCCTAGCTGTTAGGCCTACGCCCCTCTGACCGTATAGTAGCCTAACTTGACCCGGACCACCTTTGGACTACTCTTACGGACAACCCTTTTGACGCAACGCAGCGCTCGTGAATAAGCGTGTGCCCACACACCTGGCTTTCGAGTACTCGAGCTTTAGAAGTTTGGAGATTACGATTACGAATAGCACCGCATAGGCTACATGTATGTAGATTCCAAAGACTTGCTCTTTGTAAATCAGTCAGGTTTTAGGAAGAACCATTCCACTCAGTCCCTCTTGCTTCGATTACTTTCGAAATTATTTAGCGCCAAGATTATAAACAACCCCAACGTTGAGTTTTGTTTGATTGTTCAGGTGTGATCGGTCAGACAATGCCACGATACTGTCTGTTTGGAGATACGGTGAATATGGCCAGCAGAATGGAGTCACATGGAGAATGTAAGCACAACGTACAGATATAATGCAGTAAAGCACAATTAGACTTTGTTTCCACTCTTTTGAATGTGATGCCAACTTTATTGTTCTATCATTAACATGCTAGACAAAACCTTGTCAATGAACTGCTGGCTCCTCTGACAACAGGCCAAGAGTAGGCCTATTATAGGGCACTGAAGAATTTGGAGTTCCGAGTTTACAATTATTATAGATATGCCTATGTCTCAATTGAACAGCTCTTAGAGAAATAATATTGTCTCTGATGGACGGATTGTGCAGCTATTGAAAATAACAATAAATAGAATATTTTCTTAGGCAATTTATAGCAATCTGAACATTACAGTGTATGGACCTACCTTGCCAGTATGCACAAGTGGGCCCACCAGATGTGTTTGTGTACATTTAAGTATGAATCATAATGTTGTTGCCTTAGACTTGATCTGATTCGTTTTCTTAGTGACCGTTTTTTGTTTAGCTCTGAAGATTCATATCAGCGAACAATGCTATAAGTTCCTGATCAAGGCTTCACAAGAGTTTGTCGTCAAATTACGAGGAGAGATTAACATCAAGGTACGTATTGTTCTTATGTATTGTTCTTTCATTGTTTTTATTGATATATATATATATATATATATATGTCGCAAACCAGCGAGTTATATAAAATGTACAATATCAAGTGTGCATGAAATTATATACATGAATGCATGTCTGCCAACATACATACAAGGTGATTTATCAAAGTTGTATTATGCATTTATATAATTGTTATATAACATGCAATAATCACCATCATTAATGATTCCAATTTCCAACAAATCTTATGTATTGCTGTAAAATCAAGGGAGCACAAACGGCATACTCTTTATAGTGTATTTGCTGAATAAGCTTATAGTTTAAACCAGGAGATTTGATAAATACATAGGCCTACCATTTGTCACTTACTAGATCAGCCCGAAGTCTATCTCTAATATCATGAATTATAAATCTGGTTTTAATTAATACATCTCCTCCTCTGACTCACTGAATTGCAAACTTTACTTTACCCCCATCATGTATTCAGGCAAAATTATGTGACTTATTCATTGGGTAGAGACAGTTTGAATTTTCTGTGATTTCCTGCCAATTAATATTTCATATATTCATTTAATAAGGCCCAAATTAGACCATAAATCCTAAAAGTTTAAACTGACGTTCCTTAGGGCATCAGCTTATGAAAAATGCTAATTTCATTCTCGACAAGTTATCCCTTTTCTTAGCCAAGATCACAAATATGAATTGAGACACGAATTATCACTGAAATCAGATGAGCTAGAGCATGCGCCAGGCACGTGCTAAGGTAGTTTAAAACTTACTGACTCATCACTTCACTGCTATTTCAGTGTAAAACTGAGTTAACACATACATGCATACCTACAAGCTTAATATACATATACATAATACATATATATATATATATATATATATATATATATATATACACACACACACACACACGGTATGCATACCAAGGCTACTTTACATTCCTGTTATTAACTGTTTCAGGGTAAAGGATTGATGACAACTTACTGGCTAGAGGGACGCAGATAAGTCGGTCTACAGGAAGACTCAAAGGAACCAAACGTCTGCATGGAACAACATTTGCACAATAAGTGTCTGGTGGCCAGCAGACAATCAATCAGAGGCAGACATTTTATTGCAGGTCGTTCTGAGTCTTCTGACAATGACAGACTACAAAGTCTGATTCGTTTATGACATTAACTTAACATTGCGTATAGCGTATTTACATTGATCCACCAGACACTAGTTTGGTCTTAAGATCCCAACAATTGACTTCTCCATGCATGTGGCAAGAAGGCAACAATTTGCACTCTGTGTACAGAGTCTAAGATCAATTTCAACGTTAAGAATTTCCAATTAATCTTCTGATGTAAAATGTCTGAGCACTTGTAATAGCGTCCCTTCAAGATGCTACTCAGAGGCGCTCCCGACTATAGAGCGGACACTGAATCGAAGTTTACCACCGAAGCGCATGAGCAATTGCAAGTGAAGTTTTAAGTAAGTTTTAAGCTGACCGTAGCATGGACCTGGCACCACACTCTAGCTCATCTGATTTAAGTGATCATTCGTATCTAGACCTACGTGGTGGTTTGAAGTGGATTCGAAACTGGAACCCCCCCCCCTTACCCTCACACCACTATGCCCCACAAAATGTCCTGGAAATATTCAGTATGATGCTTCCTCACGCTGCCAAAACCTAATTACTCGCCAATAACACAGCACAATGAGCTGCACCTGTTTCCAAACATCCTTAGTACATGCTTGTCATTAAACCAGAGTGTTAAAGAATTAAATCATATCAGTACACAGTTTGCGTTTGCATAAAGGAAGCTCGTAATTATAAGACTACTGAAAGGCAACATATTTTGACAAACTTATAATTCAAACAATAGCAGGCTTTCAGATACAACGATAAATGCAAAAAGATTCAGGTATTAACAATAATTGTTCACATCTATTATACTGTGGCCTACAATATAATATATATATATATACATACAATCATGTGCTTCAACAAGATAACTGGGATGTGCAAAGGTTCATAAACCACAGAAGACGTACATTTCCTCGTTTTTTAAAAACTGTTTACAATTTAAACGAGGTTTCACATTCCACTAACTACATGATCTAATTGTAACATTTACGCAGCTATCCTACAATTAGTCCACCTCACAACATAATTTAGTTCTATGATTACACTGCACAAAAGCATTGCGGCAGCATCTAGTCATTCAGAACTGCAATCCTATAATAACCTTCTTGCCAAAACTACTTGAACTGTTTACAGCAAGGTAACGAATCAGAGACAACAGTTTTAGATTATGCCGGCCCCTTACAGCAATTATATTTATGAATACATTTAAGTATTTATTAAATATATTACATTTATATATGCTTCAAGTCATTCAGCTACTTGCATCAATAAATCTAGCACACGTGCAAGAACAAAATAGGATATCATAGTATTTTTCGCCTTATAAATTTCTACAGAATATAGTTTCAATTGCAAAAGATTTTTAAAAAACCTACAACAATTACAGATACAAAGATAACAGAAGAACCTGTCTGCATCTAAAGCACAGTTCCACTTTCTTTACAGGATTAATTCCTAATGTAAACTACACGACCTGCAAAGAAAAGGGTGCATCGTCTATATTTGCACTTCCACAAAAAAATCACTCTTGAAACCTTAGCATGAAAGGTAACAGGTGATGGCTGACACCTCCAGCAACTCTGACGTTTGAGGCTAGAATAGCACAGCAGCATTCGCAAAACTTGTGCCGTGCGTACGAGTTAAACCTACTATAAACATTAATCATTTTAAACAATACACAATTAAAACCCTTCCTTTCTATTCCAGCTGAAAGTCTGCTTCAAAATCAGGTCTAGACCGCATTCACTTGAAACACTCTCCGAATATAGCATAAGAAACTTCCACTAGATATTGCACAACCAATTAATTAATAATTAATTAATTAATAATTAATTAACCAATCTGACTTCACAAACAATGCATTCATTCTCAGACAATTTCTCCATTCTGTGAGAATGCTAAAGGTGTTTTTCAACCAAGATACTGTTCCAAAGCAACAGGACTTTTTGAGAGGCACTATAAAAATTCATCACATAACACGACATAATTTACAACTCAAGCAAAGTTTACAGCAGCAAACGGAAATCAAATAACATGACACAGCCACAAAGGATAGAAAACAAAACAACACATGGCGTCATTATGATGTGAATTCTGATACAACATAAGAAAGGTCTAGGTGCACTGTAAATCTATAAATCCAATACTACGAACAGTCTGTATATTATGTCAGTTTATAAACTTTATATCATTACTGTATTACGGGTACATTCCGGGATGTCAACAATTAATACTAATCAATTGGGTTGATAAATGTCAGCAAAGCTGTTCTCACATACTGGTAAGTATTCAGATATAATATGTCTAAACTGAGTAAACAGAAAAAGCTCTAGTACCACGATATTCATTTCTAACAATATCTTCATTCATCAGCAATAGCATCAATATAACACTATTTACTGAACTAATAATCATTTTCATCATCGTAAGACCTCCAAACTGACTTTTCATGAAATAGCTGTCTATTCCGATTAGTGAATTTGTCCACTCCTATGAGGAGTAGTATAGTCCCTATGGCCTGAAGACAAATGTGACCCATTTACACAAAACCAGTTTTAAGTCGAAATATTCAGTTTCAAGAAAATGAGCATAAACTTGATTTTTTTTAATGTTAATTGTTAGATTATTACAGATTATTATTTAAAATACATATTTTATACAAGAAACATACCAGCCTGTGAAAAAATAACATCAAAAGGTGTATTTTAGATAATTTCATACAAGTTACGATTTCATCTTTCATGCAAATGCAATTTAAAAAATAGGTGTTTAGCCAGCCTTACCAGCCTTTGTCCATTGTATCTTTAGCAATGACAAGAAGTTCTTTATTACATAAATTCAGTTAGGATTGAGAAATAGATTGATAATTTTCATGTCATTGTAAAGAGAATGTAATGTGTCGATGTTTAGAAGGCATATTTATACTTCAAAAGTCAAATATTAATTTAAGACTGGTTTTGTGAAGACGGGTCACAAACGCGTTGCAAGCCAAACACTGCACTATTTAGCCTACTCATCGACAACTTATCACAGCAACAAAGACGTCAGGAATGACAAATTATGTCAAACAGCTGCAAAAATACAAAACAATAAATGTGATGCAAAAATTCACAAAACTCAAACACTGCACTAGCGGGCCAGTCATTGCTTCTATCACACAGCTACTGTCTGATCGAATGATAAAAGATACAAACATCAATTATGAATTTCAATGATTTCCTACATGGGCCAAATGGTACACAATCAAGATTCAGATAAATTTTAGTCTCTGATTTTTTAAAATTCAGAACGTGCAGGTCAAAGTTCAAAATCCGATCCTCAGATCAAAATCTGGAGATCTGGAGGTGACATGGGAGGACGCTGTAGAGGCGGCGATGGACAGAGGAGAATGGAGAAGCTGCGTTGCCCGATGTGCAGTCCTGCACGGGAAGGAGGTCTAAGGTACGATCACAATTTAGTTAGAAGTCACAGAAGTCAACTGAAAGTAGACACTGTGGACTATCAATCAAAGAAGTTACCAGACGTAGGTTAGACAAAATATGCACAACAGCATACATTGCAGCAGACATTGCAGCATACATTGCAGCATACATTGAAGCATACATTGCAGCATACATTGCAGCATACATTGCAGCCACATAGATTACATAGATTTGAGAGTAGAAGTCAACTTGATTTTGATAATGAGATGATCGCAATGTAAGAAAATCAGTGAATATACAAATTCTACATAATTAATTATATAACATATTATTTCTAAGGGACATATACCAGATCTTCCTAATACCATGCTTCATTAAAACAGGACTTCAGATATAACACCAAACAGATGCCAAATTTAGTTTATCATGAAAACACAGCTTCATGATAAGATGATCCTTTATACAGCTTCTGGAACATTAATATATGTATATATAAATGTATTCTATAATATATATATATATCTTTGTGTGATACATGCTCATACACAAATACATATAAGTAAATAATATATTTACAATAAATTTTACATACGTATGCAACTATATAATTATGTGCATGCCAGTACATATAAATATACCATAAATACGTGGCGACACTAATCATCTTTGAAATGGCAGTGTCGTTAAACATGTAACAACCAATGAAATTAAAAGCAATATCACGTCAGTCATAGACAAAAAAATTAGTCATTGGAACAGTGAATGAAGCCTGTGGTTAATATGCAGAACTTCTAACTGTTGCTCTAACTGAAAACAACTATTGACAATCACAAAGACATATTCTATGAGTAGAGAGATACTGAGAGCTTGAAACTCAGCACATTTAAGAGGAAGAAGAGCTACATGTTGCGAATGCCAAGAGCAGATTTAAAGCAAGCACAACTTTAAAATAACTCTTCATATGGAAAAAATTAACAAAGAGCTAAAGGCCTGACTACAAATGGCTGCAAGAAGAATTAAATCTGCATCTGTGTCATTAAACAGCAACAAGAACAAAAAAATTCAAACAGAGCTCTGTCCAATTGTCGAAGACCAGTGGCACCACGTAGTTCAATTCATTAATTTGATATTATATTCTTACAGTATATGAAAAGAAACTATTGAAAATATTCACTTCATTTCAATAATAATGAATTTTGTCTGCCGTACTCAATGCAAAATTAATCTATATCGTTGAAACTGTGCCACACCTTGTTTTCTGTCTGCACAAAATAAATCTTTGCAAAAAATCCAGTAGCTTTATGTCAAGTCCATTACTTAAACTCCCAACACCTTTTTTTCTGTCTGCACAAAATACTCATCTTAATGTTAATACCTACAGCGCGAGTAAATCTTTGCGAAAAATCCAGTAGCTTCATGTCAAGTCAATTACCTAAACTCCCAACGCTATGAACTTCTCAGTAGCCCATGCATTCCTGTATAAATTAACTCACAGCAAGTTCTGCACTTTGACACAAGCTACCCTGCTGTAAAATCATAAACATGCAGCATGTAGCATCAAACCAACATACTCTAAGATATATCTGAGCAAATTAAAAATTCACAGCAAATACCAGTTTAAGCGTAAAACATCAATCGACTTCATAGCATCCATCAATGATTAAAACGAGGATATGTAAATCAGTCAAATTCTAGCAAAACTTCAATACAAGCACATGCAATACAATACAATACAATACAATACATACATGTGCAGGTGCACAATTCGTTGGTACCAGTAAACTTGCATGATTCGGAACAATCACTCCGCGGGTCTGCAGCGTTCATCTATAACAGATTTCACTAGTCTAACGCTAGTCGAATTTTTTTGTACAACAATGCCTAATGTTAGTGTCTGTGCAGCTTTTGCATCAAGAAACAATCAGAATGGTCTGTACAACGCGTTGTGTAACTTGATGCCGTCGGTCTCAATCGAAGTCAACCGAACATTTCGTGAGGCCGATGTTGCTGCACTGATGAAAACGACGTAGTTAGGTGCTGCGTTTTAACTGAGCGCCCAGATTTGATCGCCCCGAGTCGATCTGCTTGGGGTCATCATCGGACAGAACTTCGTTACTGCTGGAAATCAGCGGCGCAGAGTCGCAAACGTCGACTAAGCACAGATCTTCGCCGCCAGCATCAGCGTCCGATAAAAAGACGGGGTTCTCGGTCGAGTGGGTTCGGCGCCACTGAGCGTGGAGCCCAGTCACGAGCGACAGATCGACGAGAGAGTCGTTGAAAGCGTCGCAGTCCAACTCCGAGTCGCTCGCGCTCACGGCCGTGTTGTGCTCACCGCCTCCAACGTCGATGAGCACATCGTCGTCGTCGTCATCATTCTGTGCTCGCATTGAGACTTGTGGAACCGATGATGAGGTGATATCGGAGAGCATTGGCCGTCTCGCTTCAGCAACAACGGGCAATGCGTTAGTCTCTGCATTCTGCGACCCTTCAGGTTGCTGTTGTATCCTGCGCAGCATCTCAGTTCGAACCTCCTCGTACGGCCTTGACGTCACCATCGCTTCATCGTACAACGGTGGCGCCGACAGCCGAGCCAGCAGCTCCTCCTGGATAGCGGTTATCGGAGAAATGTGGTGCGACCGTGAGCCCATCAGAGAACGAACGGCGTGAAGACGGCACACCGACCCGGCAGCTATAACTAGCAGGAGGCCGCAGCAGAGAGACCCGACCACGGCAGCAATCACAATTTTACTTGGCACTAACAAAACAAAAACAACATATCTCACAATGTGACAAATCTTACATTTTATCCGACAACTTTTATCCTACACAGATCAGGAGATAATGCTCCTTGTCATCGCAGAGTTGGATGTTGACTCCAATACTCATCGAAAATCAGTCCCAGTTCTTAGGGGGGAAAAACTGACCCCAAATGCTGCAGCACTGTATGAGAATACGCAGCTTGAATGCAATGGCCAAATACATAATCTCACTTCCCTCATCTTGAAAGTTAAAGGGTTAAAAGGTAAATATAAAGCTGAGGTCAAAACACAGCAACTGATCAAAAAAGACAACCGAAGGCAACGAGAATATTTTGAACAGAGAAAATTAATCTGAAAGCACGCATCTCTGCAATAACCATGCATGTATGTATGTACATGTATGTATGAATGAGACCAGCTATTTACAATCACAGTGCTACATGCTGAGAATGATCTCACTTTCTCATTCAACTGCCTCTAAAAACAGAGTCATGATAATAACACTGTTTAAGATGGACGAAAGCTGTAATTTACTAAGCTTTCATTACAATGTCGATACTTACAGGGGCAGTTCTGTTCATCCGAGTTATCTTTACAGTTGTAGTAGCCGTTGCAAACCAAATGCTCCACAATGCACTGACCATTCTGACAAAGGAATGTTCCATTGTGATGACCACACTGCTCTGGCACTAAACATAACAGCAAATTACCAGCCAATTTATTAATTAATTAGGCAAACAAGCAGTCAACCACTTAAACAATCCAACCAAGCAATCAACAGTTGGGTCATAATTACCCTATCTACCTAAGTGAATATACCTACAGGTAAAATCTGCCAACTAACCAGCCAATCAACTTACTGAATCAAAACCAGGCCGTTTTAGCTAAATTTCATAATAGCGTAATCAATAAGAGCATAATAAGACTGCACGTTCAACCAAAACAATTCCATTGTTATACACGAATTACAAGTTTGGCAAACACAGTAACTCTAATCTGCTTACAACACAGTAATTCATCCGCATAGTTGCTGCAGTCGGCAATTCCGTTGCATCGGCTGCTGTAGAGGTAGCACACCGTTCCCGAACGACACTTGTACGACTTATCGGAGCATCCACCTGCAGAAACCAATCACAGGTGGGCTAGTTTAGATATTACAGCATCTACAACCATTTGAAAGGCTTTAATTGACATAAACTGCAAAGAGGCCAATAGCACGATCACACAAAGGTTGGTCAGAGCAGCGGTTCCCATGGCCCGCGGGTCAAAAGTGGCCCGCCAGACCTTAAAAAATGGTCCCTCATCTCTCAAAGAATTTTTAAAAATGTATGAAAGAATTCACATTTTGAGCAGGATAGAACACATAATTAATTTCTATTACAAATTATTTTATTTTTACGTCTATAAAAACATAGAACAATCTATTTTTATTCAATTGTAACAATTTTATATGGTTTTAGTTAATTAAATTTTAGCCTTGTGGCCCCTAATGTCCTTCAGCTAAGAAAGAGTGGCCCTCGTGTCCTCCAACCTAGAAAAAATGGCCCCCAAGTCAAAAAAGGTTGGGAACCACTGGTTTAGAGTAACAACGTTTACCATATGCCTCTTTGCATCCAGCCAACACTCCAGCAACAGCTGGAAACCACTTTTGCATGTAGATTTGTGTCAGAAGCATCATTTCCACGTAAATCTTATATGTAACAGTAAACAAACAAGACGTCAGTTCTGAATAGAAGTGAAGTTAGCTACATGTTTGAATTCATGTTGAAAAGTCTCCTACCGCAGTTCAGTTCGTCCGTTCCATGTCGCTTGCAGTCCCACTGACCATCACACACCGACGCAACGTCGTAGCAATCATCTTCGTTCACACACGGAAACTGACCTGGTAGACAGAATCCTAACAAAACACACACAGAATTACTTAACTATCAATTCCAAAAGATATTGCACATTGATGCAACTTGAATTACCTACGTTGAAAAGTCAAACATCCTTTATCCAGCTCAATATATGATTATTTCTAGACTACATAGAAGACAAGTGTCTTACCCTTCAATGCCGAGATTGTAGTAGATGGTATGGGAAATCCTATACCCTCCGGCATTAAAGGGTTAAATCCAACTATGAAATGGCAGCATTAGGCATATTGACTGAACCAAACTCAGCCAAAACAAACAGCTGGTGAACTAAAATTAAATGCAGTATCCGCAAAGCAATCTATGCTCATCAAATCATGAATGCAAACAGAGCATAATTTTGCATATGAACAGCCAAGAACATCATGTACGATATTCTTATATAGCAGAGCTTAGCACATCAGTGGCAAGCAGTACGTCCCATCTAATAAGAACCTTCATCTGAAGAAAGCCAGACTGCACTGGAAATACATCTGATACCAATTACCAACAAACAGTCATTACAGAAACCAGACATTGAGGCGTCGTCTCTGGAGGTGTCTCAGATTTCAAAACCAGTTAGTCTACTGAACCCAAGGAGCCTTAAGTCAGGTCATAGAGTTAAGAGGACTGGGTATTTGAAAGCCAAAAATACCGTATATAAACTATATATACTCGAGACTAAGTCGGCTTCGAGTATAAGTCATCCCATAAATTTTGACGTGTGAAAAGTGCAAAAATGCAATTGACTTCAATAAATTATAAGCTGAGTTAGAATATGTCTACAATGAATTCCAATTATAACAGCAGCTGCAATACATTTTTTAAAGACTCAATACATCATACAGACAATATCTTTTAGTAAGATTTGTTCCACAAAACATTGCGTGGAAAGGTTAGATCAATACAGAAATCGAGGAAGGCATGAAACCAAGGCGACAGAAAGTAACGGACAATTCCACAAAAGTTGAATCTGTTAAAAAAACGATAAGCAGCAAGAGACAAACAAACCTTTCTGTTGGTAAGTGCAATTGAACGATGGATAACTGAACAGACTCGAACGGTTGTACTTGATGTAAACTTGGTTGCAGTCGGACTCGATAACTTTTGGGGGTTTCTTTTTCGACGTATAGCGACCTATCAATCGGAGTTCGTCAACCACACCGCCGTTGTAAAGTTCCAGAAAGTCGCCGTCGTTGTACGAAAAATTGAAACTCGTAAACCGGATCTGAATTGTGCCGTTTGGAACGGTCACGAGGAACTCGCAGCCGAGTCCATACGAAGGACCCAATGGGTAGCTTAGGGTTCCAGACCGACCTGATTGGGTTATCTGGCAACCTAGAAAATTAACAACAGCTTCGATTTAGAAAAACATTGATTAGTTGCACTCGTATCTATTTGAAGGTCACACGTGTAACTTTCTGTTAATAATTTATAATAACAAAGAGAACATTGCATTTGATACTCAATGATAATGAAATCGCATAGCACAACACAAGCATACATATGACATATGTACACCAATATAGCATACAGCTGGCAAGTAGCTGACCTGGTGAGCAATTGTTACAAACAACTGACCTATGAGCAATTAACGTAGCGAGCAATTGACCGAGCAAGCAAGTGCTGGCACGCAATTGTCTTGCAAGAAACTGCTTGTGAGCAAGCGACTAGAGACCAGACATTTGGACTTCTTTGTGATGGCAGGGTCCCAAAGAAGCCCAAAATGACCCAATGTCCCTGTCACCTCAACAACATGGTCATTTAACCAACAATAAATCGCATGCTGCATTGCTGCAGTATTAAAAAGTTTGTCTTTTATAACTTCTACTGTCACTAATGCATCTTAAATAAGCAAGAAAAGTCATTTAATCGGTTAAAAATCTATAAATATGTCTATAAATTCAAACGAGTGACAACGTGCACATCATATCAGCCATTACTGCCCATTAAACAATAAAGAAACACACAAAAGAATTACTGACCACAGTCTTTCTCATCTCTTCCATCAGCACAGTCCGCAATGTGGTTGCAACGGCTCGTGTCTGCAAAGCAGTGGCGCTTCTGATAGATGCTGTCGATACAGCAGAAACCACCGAGGCCACAGCTGTAGTCAAGCGGTGTGGCCACAGTTGTAGAAACGACCTTCTCTAAACAGCGCCAAATTACACAGATGGTGAACTTCCTGCACCAAGTAACATCAGATTAAAAAACTGATATGACTTCAACGAAAAATCCTTCACTATCGTGAAGTTTCTAAGCAGCCAACTAGTACAACAGTTAACCCTTTAATGCCGATATGGTAGTAAATGGTATGGGAAATCCAATACCCTCCAGCATTAAAGGGTCCAATGATTGACACTTCACAATTTATGTGTTCCCTGTCAACTGCAATCCGATACTTCCCACCCTCAAGGCTTCACAGGTCACAGAAAAAGGATCATAAGGTACTATGCAGTATGCAAAATAGTATGCATGCCTAATACAGCAATCTGTGTAAAATATTCATCAACTTCTTCGTGTGGAAATTTTTATATATGACTCACAGCACAAGTATCACACTTTGGTCGGTTATTCAGTACTCCATATTCCCAATGCCGGGCCTTCTGCTAGTATCCTTTTTCATCAGAAATATACTGGATGCAGCGAAAAGAACATTTATGGAAACAAGGGTTATGTAAATCCACATTAGATCAGTATAAAATATCGTACCAGCATCAGAACAGATTTCATCTGAATCATCTTCGCACTCCGAAGCGTTATTGCATTGCCACGATTTAGGAATGCATTTACCGTTCGTACATCGAAACTCGCTCCATGTGCATGGTTCTTCGGATGGTATGTGCCCTGTTTAACAGCAACAATAATGGCAATGAATGAATGAATGAATGAATGAATAAGGTCAACAAAGACTCAGCTTTATCCACCACCACTAGTTCCTTAAGAACAAGTCCTACCACTGCAGTTAACAGATCTTTTGTACATAAATATTTGCAATATTTCTTTTTAATCCCCCTTACAGTCTACAGAAAGTTGTCACTGTGGAACTACAAAAAACCCAGAAAGCACAATACATAAACACTAACCTCAATTTATAACAGACATTACAACAACAAAATCTTAAAACATATAAGTAATCAATCAATTAGAATTTATATAGCACCCTTTCAAGATACCTACTCAGAGTCGCTTCAGGCCGAGATCAAGCAAAAAAAGTCTTCAACAGTTTGTGAAACTGAGAACAGTTTGGGAGGACTGGTGTTGCATAGTCAAGGGAAGCCCGTTACAAGCTGTTGGATCAACCACAAAGAAGGAATGGCACTGAATTGTCGCAGGGTGAGTGAAAGGAACCATTAAGTCGCCATGGACAGCAGAGAACAGTGCGCAGAGGGCTATCCAAGTGGAAAGGGGGGAGGCAAAGCTCACGCAGATTAGAGGGTGCCCAGCCTGATAAGCATCGCCACACCAAAGATGCAATCCTGAATGTGATGCACTGCGGGAAAGGAAGCCAGTGCAAGCCAGACCTCACGCATATACTGGGATACGGGGTTGGACTTGGCGAACCCGTCAATAAGTCGCTACTTCTGAAGTCAGGTACAAGGGCCCCTATTTGCCTTTAATGACAGGCCTAAATGGGACTGAAACATTCAGTGACTGAAGAAATAAACTGCAATCTCAGTTAGCACAAAACAAAAATTATACACACATATAACGAGTTTTTAACACTAGTGCAACATAAATATATGAAATTACAACTCAGAATAACTAAGAAACGAAGTGGCTTTGTACTTACCAACAGTGTACCTCAGCTTAAACCCAAGACCGAAGATACCCGATCGCCGATAGAGTATCTTCACCTGCTCTGTTCTAGCATGATATGATATCGCAACTCCATTTGTATAGACACCACACAGGTGTTGGCAGTTGTCTGGCCCAATTAGTAAGTAAGAATCAAGACAGTTCAGTGGATCTCTGTCTGGCACATCGAGGTACTCAAAACTGAAATGTAAGGAGACAATTTCTCTGTTTACGCCAGTAACCGAAAACAAGGAGAGCTACTCAAACAGGAACTAAATTTACTACTCTAATTTTAAACAAATGAAATGCAGAACAGCAGAATATTCTAATGAAAACTTGTAATAACTCACTACCAAGTAAAGCGTATCCTTAAGTTCATCCCGTGCCCAACACTCAATAAGAGTCAGTAATCAGTATGGTTTTACAAACTTCTGAGTGGTGCTATATAATGTTTGGTCACAATTACAATTGCAGATAACAATTGAAAACCAATTTTAAAAACCAAAAGTGTGTCTAAAATAAAACACAGCCACTGGTTTCATTAGCCAATGATAATAATAAAGTATACATAAATTTGTCAAGAAAGCAATTAGACAGAAAGGACACCATACAAGTTACTAGAATCTATAAGATCAGATTTATAAGAGAGATTTGGTAATCACCTCAGTGTGATCACTTCTCCCTCGTGCGCTGTGATGACCCATTGTTCACAGCTGGACATACATGACACAGGACCACTTTGGATCCATCGCTGATCAGATACTTTGTATGAGGCACAGGTATTTGATGCTGAACAGAAACATTGAAAAGTCAATCACAGACATCACTGACATCATATCATGATGCTGAAATATTCAACATAAAATTATGAGTGGAAAATTAAATATCTAGAAAGACGTGCACATATATGAACCATAATTATAATTGCCCGTCAATTACAATTGCCCAAGGTTCACTTGGCAGCTAAGTCCCAGATTTACATTTCTAGGTGACTTTGCACATATTGAAACTTTCTGTGAGAATAATAATTTCGTCAGAACGCAAGCTGTGTCTGCATGTGACCATTTTGAGAACATCTCATAAATTACATATTAACATGCCTTTTCCGTTTCAAATGCACTACCAAACCACAGTACTGTCACATTCATATCAGTTTAGAAAAGTTGCATAAACTATGCTTATTTCTCATATGGTTTGAAAAAAATATATCATGCACTATGCCAACGACTTTCTTATGACAGCATGAATTGTACAGGAAAAGTATATCTACCAAGAAGTTCACTGCAGTCTTTAGTATCACCCGCATAGCTCAGAGGTAGTAGAAATAACCCTGAAAATTACACAATCATTTTAAGTCATACGTTTATCTGCCCATCTGCAATCTTTTTAATTATATCTGAAAGCTAACTGTTCAGTCAAGGAAAAAAGGCTAAAAATTCTTCTTAACAAACCAAGTTCTTTTAAATGAGCGGTTCAGTGTTCAATTGCATTTAAATAAAACATTCTTAAAAGATTTATAAATGCTAACATCAAGTGTACAAATATTATTAATCAAAGCTTACTTGTAACATTGCTAAACCACATTATAATGGAGGCATAATAATGTCATCAAGACCTACTCAAATTCAACTTCCAGGTAATATCATAAACACTAATAAATCTTTTACAAATCTCAGACACACTAACTTCAATATTTTCAACTACACACTATGTCTTTTTACTTGTCAGTGTGAATTCCAATAGATCTGCTTGAGAACTCCCCTGAACAACTTTTCATCAGAAGAAAAGCCTAATTATTTAAAATGATCCTATCAAGCATTGCTCCTACACCACCTTGCAACTACTGTGGCCATCCTTTTGAGCTCTGCCTTCTCAGCACTCTCTGGATTCTGTACTGAAGCTGAAAAAACAACCTAGCTTTTCACACCTGATTAGAGATAAAACTGTTCTTATTAACATGCTTCTCTTTGGCATTGAGAAATTATGAAGATTTACATTAATACATAATATTTTTCGTATATTTAGCCAATAACTTGGTTAAATCAAGTCTTAAAGCCCTACAATACATATATACTTTTCTAACACTTACATATTAATCCTATATGTGGCGTACAGGATTGCTGCTTTTTATAACAACAATATTTCATCTGTACGCTGGATAGTGTTTCATTTGATACACACTCTGCAGCAGACTCTTCAGTGTCAGATCTAGATGCCATAGGCTGCAGATAACGGAAACCTTATGACAAAAACAAATGAAAAAATGATTCAAACAAATGCCATTTGAATACTTAAAGCTGAGCTACGTGTGCTTGCAGGACCCACAAAAATGATACAAGTTTTATTAATACAACTTCAATTATGGTATCATACGCACATTCAAGAGAGAATAACAGGGACCAACCAGTCAAAAACATAATTACAATTTTTTTTTAATAGAACAAGTGCATCACCAAAACCACAAATGGATGAACCGAATGACCGAAATAACCAAAACCATGTAAACACGACCTTTAAAATGGCCTGAACAGTATCGCAAAAGCCTCGATCTTTCATCAGTTTACATGAAGAAAACCTACGCTTTCAGTAATAAACATTGTTTCTGCATCATAACCAGGTCGGAGTCTAAAAGTGGTAATAAGGGACTCCGCCATCAGAAAATATAGATTCACTAATATAAAAACATCGGGTATTCTGCTCCGCCCATGTATCTTGGATACCTTGGAGTGCTTCACCGTTCGTCTGATAATATTGAACATTAAAAAGACTATTTACTCATGCCGATGTAAGCCAACTCACGTCTACTTACAACAATTTGATTGAAACCTAAATTATTCACGGATTATCGAACAATTAGAGCATATAATGATATACATATAATATTCCCAAACACATAGAAAAAAGGCTATTCCTTCCTTGAAACCTTTGCTATTTGTGTATGGTTCCCTGAAAGCTCTAAATGTTAGAACTTCTATTCGTTTTGAAGCGCGTGTAATGCAAAGAACCAGCGTATATTACATTATTAAGCGCTGTAACAGATGCATACCGTAATATTATGAGGTCGTTGATGCATACGATGAATGCATAGCGTTATTATTTTATTTATGCCACGCTGTTATTCATAAGGTGTTTAAAACACTGTGATGATTTATACTATGTTTATACTGTGATGAAAGTATGATAAATGTGTTCCTCATGATTGCAAGAAAACAGAAAACTGCTAAATAACAAAAATAAAAATGAAATAAAACTGTTCAGAATATTTTATTCAATCGGGCTGCAGTAGTGAGAGATCTCTCCAAATCCATTTTAAAGTGAGCAGGATTGAGACCAATGCGGTGGCTATATAGTATATAAAATCAGAACATTTACATTTTACTTCAAATAAGTTCCTTCGGAATCATTGAAATGCACAGGAAAACGCTTAGAAGAGTCTTTTGTTTTATAAAGACAGGTCTTCCTGACGGAGTACACTGGAAAGCGCATAATTGAGCGATAACAAATTTATATTTATTTTATTAAAACCCAAACACCCATTTAATTATCCTTCGTATTAGTAGTAAACCGAGGTCAGTTAATATAAGTATTATAATAAATTACTGTTGCAATATAAAACGTGTTCACTCACGCATTAGATAATATTACACGGCTTTTGTATCGCTCCAGTACGCACAAAATTTGGACGATAATCTGTCTGTTACTCTGTGATTGCAAGAGATGAGAGTTGATAAGAGTAGCCTAACTGTTTTGCATGTGTCAACTGTTGTGATTACTGTTATCATGAATCCTCTTTTTCAATGCAACGCAGACTAGGAACTGTGAATAAATTGTCTGTTGTGTTCTACTAGTTATTCAGATATTATATGTTTGCAGTCTGCCAGATGAACTTATGGGTTCAACATCACTAAGTCTATTGAACTCGAACTATCCTGAATGCGTACATGCATGTGTATATTTGTACATATATAAAAGTAAATTATATAAAATATACTGTTATAGCTGTACAGTGCACATATTGCTTTTGTTCACTTCTAGGTAAACACGCACACTGCGTGCCCGTACTCCAAACAATATGGCTGCCAACGAATGCAATAAATTAGAGCGCAACGACCTACCGACGGCATCGCAACATGTATCCCAACATGCAAAGCGCTCAGTAAGTAAGTAAGCGGCTCATTGCCCATGTACAAGATAAGTAAGAAAGTATTCGAATTAAAGGGCTATATAATCCAACTTCTAGTTGTTTTTCATCAAGATTGTTACGTTCTAATCTTTATGTAAGAACGCGTGGTTTACTTAAATCACTTTGTTTAATTATTAAAGTAGTAACTAAGTAATAATAATCTCAAGTAGAACAGTTTCTGTCGTGTCATTGTTTAGTTTAAGTTTTAACGTTGAATATCGACCATGCTAGTTCCAAACAGGAAGTGACGTCAGTCCATAGATTACAAATAGTATCTTGAGTCACAACATTGACAATGTTCATTCCATGACAAAGATAACTTCTATTTCATTGAAAATTATTGTTCATCAATCCAACTTCAATATCAGCAGAATGACTGCACTAACCCTAAAACTAACCCTAAGGGCCTAACCGACCCTCACGACGCCTAACCTGAGCCCTAACCGACCGTCATGCGATAAACCCCGCCTCTATTTCGGTAGCTTTATCGTTAAAACATATTAGGGCCTTTTTACCGTCACAATGTGTATCTCCAATTTGATTTATTGTTACTTCACATTAAACGTTTCTTATTCACATCGCTTTAATTTTTGCTGTTGCTGCTTCCGTAGATTAGCCTACTTACTTACTGAGCGCTTTGCATGTTGGGATACACGTTGCCATGTCGTCGATAGGTCGCTGCATTCTAATTTTATTGCATTCGTTGGCAGTCATATTGTTTGGAGTACGGGCACGCAGTGTGCGTGTTTACCCACTTCTATATCCGCCAGCGAAGGACATGACAGCTATTGCGGCCTGGTGTGCTGAATGGTTGACAGCTGATGTTGTGAACCAATCTCTCATGGTCATGCCATCTGTCTGGTCCCTGGCCATGATCTGCCACGTGAGCATTGGTCAACGCTAAATTGCTTTAGAACTGGGCGCATCTTACTGGAAATTTCCCCCCCTCCAAAAATAATTTATCCAGTTATATGTTGGAGGCTTCACACTGGCTCTCTACCAGGCAGCAAGGCAGCACATGAGTATAGGACCATTGCTCTGGTGCATCTTCCTCCCAAACTGGTTTGTACATCCTTCATACCTTCTAGAAGGAGCTGAGAATTTTAATTAAGGGTCGCCAGAACTGCAAACTGTTTGTTGAAATATATTACTAGTACTAGTTGCTCAGAATAAACAAAGAGTGTGATTTGTTTTACAGATAATTCATCTTTGAGATGACTAGTTTGGGGCGGTCACCCAGCATTGAGTTCGACCACAACTGGGGTGACAGCGCAGAGTGCCTGACTCTCGACTTTGGTCCATTTGAAACAGTCCACAAATGGAAGCGTATGCCATCTTGTGATGAATTTGTCGGAGCAAGGTCAGTGAATTTTGTCATTTTACCGCATGTGTAAAATATGTGACTATGTATTGTGGCAATCCTCACAAAGTAAAAAATCAGAATTAGGCTACAGGCTGGAATTTACTGAATAATTAGATGAAAACTGCATGGTTCTGCCACAAATTATTTAAAGCTACAGTCTTATAAAATGTGGATAAGCAGGATTCATTAATGGGTCCATGAAAGCCCAGGTACCTATCTGAAGGATTGCACCTAGATGTTGAAATAAGCACCCATGACCGAGCCAAAGAAGCGCAATGATTTAAGCTGATTGTGTAGTCATGGACTTGCAGATTTATAATGGAGAGTTTTTATGTTAGAAGCTGAGGCTCAAGGGGTGGGAACACTGGGGAGTGTCCAAGGGAGTTGATGGATGAATTCTATTGTGATGAACTGAGAAACTGAGATGACTCTATTGACAGTTGCCCAAAGAGGGGAATAGTGTGCTCCACTTACATGGGGGCAGACAAATACTTGGAATGTGCACAGTATTTTCTATTGTCTGTGTGGGGCTTTGGTGTGATATTCCTGTGTCACATTGTCTTCTGCTCATGAAAATATAACGCAGTGACTCTGCTGAGTAGCCTAAAAATGCATTTATTTCAAGTTCAAGCAGTCACAGATTATATTATATAATCTTACTTTAAATATACTGTATATCGACGAGCAAATTTGAGTTAATTAACGGTTCTCGTTTCTTGTTTTTTTTAGACGCAGCAAGCACACGATCATTGCTTACAAAGATGACTTGTACGTGTTTGGTGGGGATAATGGGTAAGTTTGCAAGTTCTGGGAATGTTTGCGAAATTGTTTCTTGAGGCAAAAGACGCCCTTTGTGATGTTATAGTATTGAAGTTTCTCTTTCTATTTTAACCATCAAAGTGGTGCTTTTCGCTTGTTAGTCAGTTATTTCAAAGATCTATGCACTACCTTCATTTGCTGGATTTCTCATGTTACATGATATTGCTCGCATCGATGCAGCTGTGAAAAGGCTCATAAATGGCACATATCTACTGTGGAAGAACTGATTACTCGAGCAGATTCTAAGCTCTTCCAGAAAGCACAGCCGATACAATAGAGTTCTGGAGAAATAAATAGAAGTGGATAAATAGAGAAATAAATAAAAATGTAGTGTAAGACATGATCGAATTTTGCAAACTGACAATAGGCCTAGCTCCTGTATGAATTACACACTCAAGACAGGCCAAGACAGTTGCAATATCAGTAACCAAAAGTAGTGACAACCCAGTGCGACCCGATGCACCCAAAGACAAGCAGTCCTTGTACCTCTTCAAAAAGGAGTGAGGCCAGTCAAATATCATCAGTTTTGAATTGTATTGGTAATAATTTATTTGTGTGTTTTAGGAAGAGGATGTTAAATGACTTGCTGCGATTTGACGTGAAGGAGAAATCATGGGGAAGGTAAGAGCTTTTATGATACAATAAAACGATACAATAGAGTTCTGCAATTTGATATCACCCTTCTTTCGAAGCTCAGAAATGGCTACGCCTCGACGGAATGACTGCAACTATTCTGCCGAGCAATTGCGAGTGAAGGACTTACTTAAGGTCCTTAAACAGTAACTGCCTTGGACAAGGATCTACTATCCGCGTTTTGATGTTTTATGAAGCATGCATATCAGCAAAATTGCTTTAGTTCTTAGGTGTCAGTAGAAATTAGTCCACTGTGATCTGCAGTAGTAGGTAGTGTGACTGCATGACAGCGCTTGACAGTCTCCTTAATTTAAAACAGGTCTTTTTGTATTTGTTTGTATGTGCACTTGTTATAGCGTCCCTTCAAGCTCAGAGGCGCTCCCGAATGCAGCACGGACTACTCATACACGTATTCTTTTACATTGGTTAATTTTGTATAAGTGTGACTGAGACGCGAAATATTAGAAAGTTGTCATTTGACCATATTTCGTGGATGACTGCAGTGAATTTAGTATGACAATTTCTGTCTTCTTTGTGTGAAGGGCATTCTCAACCGGAACTCCTCCAGCCCCACGTTACCACCACTCGGCTGTTATGCTTGATGGCAGTATGTTCATCTTTGGTAGGCATTGTTTCTTTAGCTATGTCATTCTATGCACTTACATTTCACTCATGTGATGAATGTAATCACATGACATGTTCAAATAGAGATATGCATATATCTTAATGTAATCACATGACATGTTCAAATAGAGATATGCATATATCTTAATGTAATCACATGACATGTTCAAATAGAGATATGCATATATCTTAGTGTAATCACATGACATGTTCAAATAGAGATATGTACATATCTCACACTTGCGAGTGTGCGCTCATTCACGCACATGTGCATGTGTGCACAACTGTACACGCACCAGAGACTCGTTACAATTTTATTTGGTGAGCCGCATCAAGGATCGTCTTTTAACATGGTTGTTATATAGCAAGGCTGACTTAGAACTGTTTTCGGATGTTTGATGTTTGTTGGTGATGAGACCATGCCTCATGTTACAGTCCAGTAAGTTACAATTTACTCATTGGAAATATGTCATCACAACTTGACTTCATTTCATTTCTCCTTATTAAATCTTCCTTTCTATCCTCATTCTCGTTGCTCATCTCCTTTTGCAGAATCCATTTTCAATTGATAAAACTGCTGTTCTTCCAGCTCTGCTTAGTTTAAAAAGCCTGATCTAAATAAATGACTAATTACTGAATGATATCTTAAAAAATTGCTTAAACGCTTATTTCATGGAAGTGGGCAAAAGAAGGCACATGGACAGAAAGAATTCCTTTTTGTATTCATCCGCATAGATATCTGCACTCTTATTAAAACAGACTTATAATTACCCAGTACATTGCATAATCACTGGTAAAATGTGACACTCTTTCTAGTGTTAATAACTGATTGCATTTTTTATAGGTGGCTACACTGGAGACATCCATTCAAACTCTAATTTGACCAACAAAAACGATTTGTTTGAGTACAAGTTTGCTACTGGACAGTGGGTGGAGTGGAGATTCGAGGGCCGGTTAGATTTTCTTTTTCTGCGTTATACATGCAGCCCAGTATGTTTTCAAACAATATGCTTCTAGCCATAGTTGACAAACCTTGCTCATGAAAAAAATGTCATGCCCATGCGATGCGTAAGTTAGATGTTTGCAATGCTTGCCTTCCTTTACAATGTAAAGCTGGCACTATCCGAGTTTAGTTTGAGATGTGGTATGTAATGAATGAAAAAGTTCATATTTGGTGGAAGTGGATGAGATAATGGTGTCATCTAATGATAATTACTTGCAGGCGGCCAGTGGCAAGAGCGGCTCATGGTGCTGCCATGTACGACAATAAACTTTGGATTTTTGCCGGATATGATGGCAATGCACGTCTTAATGACATGTGGACAGTGTCGCTACTTGGTGACTCACGCATTCCACATGTTTGGGAAGAGGTAAACGTATGGGATGACATTTTCATTGCATAAATTAAAACTTTATGACAAGAAATAGCTCAAACATATTGACTTAAGTTAAACCACATCTTCTTAGATCTGATTATATCTGTGTGTTACTGCCTTCTGGGTTTGTATTGATCATCAGGTATGTATTTAGATGTCTTTGGAGAGGTGACAAATTTTGGGCATATAATTTAGCCATCTAGGCAGAAGTTAATTCCTACACTTGTCAGCATTCTCGCATTTGCAATATTGTCGTATGACATTTAAAAATACCGTGTATTTCTGTGGGATTAAAAAAATTTGAGGTGGAGTTACTTAAGAAATTGCACACTTTGTGTATGCTACAACAAATTTAAAAAATGTAATTAATTTGTCTATTCCATTATGAGAAGTTTTGGCCAGGTAAGTTACTAGTAGTTTCATGGACCAAGTGTTTCGTAGAAGCATAATTTTTCACTTCATAAATACTGCATAGGGGTACCATTGGGTAGCCATGTTTACAACAACTCTAGATTCTATATATAGGTTCTCTTTGTTGTTGCATCTAGGTTAACCAGATTGGTGACATTCCACCAACATGTTGTAACTTTGCCCTGGCTGTGGCACGTGACAGCATGTTTGTTTTTTCTGGCCAGAGTGGCGCAAGGATTACAAACGACTTGTTTCAATTTGATTTCGCTGGCAAATGGTATATTCTTCTGCTCTTTTCATTTTTAGCGCAGCTGAATTCTTTCACTTGAATTTTATTATTTGTTGTCGATATCTTACTGATGATTGCAATTTATGACTTTGAAAGTTAAAAAGTGCATCTCAAAGATTTCTTTAATCTCAGTGAAGGGCAGATTTGGCAGGTCTTTTCAACATGCACAAGGTGAGTTCCTGAGCTGCAGATCCAATACCTGGAGCTAGAAGGAATGTTATGCATGCTTGAAGGAAGACTGCAGGGATGGGCGTATGTGTTATAGTACTCTGTGTTCTTATGTTTATGTAAGGATGAGAGGAAGTAAGTAAGTGACCTCTTACTAATGCTAATCATACGCTCACATTTTACGAAGTAGAAAGTTGATGTTGAAAGCTACTGTCATTGAATCTGGAAAGTCCCAAACGGCTCATGTTTCACAATGGTCTTGAACTGTTCGAAGAATGGCAAGTTCATTGTTAGCCAATGCAGTAAAGTCTACATGTACATGTTCAAAGTGTATTGCCCAGATCTATAACATTGTGCAGCCATGCAACATCCCGAAAACAGGCAGCAGAATGAAGCAAAATGTTGATCAGGAATAAAGAACAACTAACACTTGGATTACAGTTTTGGTGCTTTTGATAAGTTATTATAGGCTACTCAAGTAAAAGTTTATTAATTCTGCTTGTGATGAAGTGGAACGGTGGACTCTGATACGATAACTTGTTTTCATATTTTGCTTCATTGTTTTCAGCTGGACAAGAATTTGTACGGATCACATACTGCGTGGTATGCCTCCTCCTCCTGAGAAACGTTACGGTCATACGATGGTTGCGTACGATAGGCACATCTATGTGTTTGGCGGCGCAACTGGTCAGACTCTGCCAAACGATCTGCACTGGTAATTCCTCTTTGATAATTAAATAATCAGTCAAACTGCTAACCAATGACAATTATCTAAACAATTTGAATTGCAATTAAACTAGGCATTTACACCTATTTATTGTTTCGATAAAATTGTATTAACACTTGTATTAGTAGCGAACCACATTGTTGTTTTTGTAAGTTCAGAGAAATATTGTTTATTGTTTGTCAGCTTTGACCTTGATTCCCAGACGTGGTCAATAATTGAACCATCTCCTGACAGCAAGGTAAACAGTTTTTGTGCATGCAGGGATATTTAAGGCTTAATCTGAGTTTTATTATGTAAGTGAATAAATATTAATGTACTAGTGTAACGAAGAAGTTGTATTACTCCCTCATTATCAAAGTTAGTGCGTGTATTGAAAAGTTGTACGATTTTTTGCGTATTTCAGTGCTCACAAAAACAGTTGTGCATAATTAGTGTTTTCGGAGTTATGCAACAAAGTGATAAAGTCATATATTTATAAAATATATGCATATAATATATATTTCTTTATTTTCATTAAGATACTTAGATCTGTTTACTTCCCACAGACAGCCACAGGGCTGATACTCCTGTTTTTTTAATCAAGATCCTGCTGCGATGTCTAAAAAAATTTAAATCTAAAGCTTAATGAGGCATTAATTACTATTACCGTATATGCTGTCTCAGTTTGTTGTGTGTGTTATATGTATGCAACGAGACGGTTAAGTACTGCACTGATTGCTGTTGGACCTGGATAGAGCTTTTTATCTGCTCAGTTGAGCTGATTCGGCTGAGGTGATCGTGATGCGTGATGGTCTTGATTTGCTTCTTAAGGTTCCGTCTGGTCGATTGTTTCATGCGGCGGCAGTTGTCAAGGATGCAATGTACATATTTGGAGGAACCATAGACAATAACATACGAAGCAGTGAGATGTGTCGCTTTCAGGTATTATATGTATTGTCTCATTGCTCTATTGTTTTATTCTGTCATTGTTCTACTGTTTTGTGGCCGTGATCTTAAAAAATTTTATGTTACGTAGGTAAATATTGGAAATTCATATTGAAATATGTATGACAAATTTTTTACTAAGACATACTGAGGATGGGAAAAGACTGTGCTTTATTTTGTGCCATATGTAGTTCCTTGTCTGAGCTACTGCAAATGCTCAACTAACTGAGTAAGGCTTTATTTGATCTGGTTATTTTCTGCAGATTGACTGATTCTCCGGTTGCTGAATGGCATAGCACAATTCTCACAACTTGCTATTCCTTCTGTTACCTGTTGATATAGTTAATTCTCTCTTTGGTTCATTGTAAAGGTGTCCTGTAATTTATATAAAAAATGCGCTGACTAAGGTTATATTTGTGTTCCGTGAAGTTTTCTAGTTATCCAAAATGCACGCTTCATGATGACTATGGACGGCTGTTGGACACGCGACAGTTCTGCGATATACACTTCATAGTTGGAAAGGTCAGATATATTCTATAATTATTCATACTCTATTATGCATATGGTTCTATATACAACAGTTGAGTGTTATTCTTATCCTCTTGTGTTTTCCTCTGTCACTTCTGTATTTTTTTGTGTACAATGTTCTTTACAGTGCCACTTGACACCCTTTTGTTCTTGCCGTTCTGTCTTCTTCCATCCTCTCAGTAGCATGGAAAGCTTTGTATGATTGTTTGCCTATCAAACTGCAGGGTATAGACAAATCACCTAGGCAGTGAGTGTTGCAATGGTGTTTACATTCAAAGCTTTTGATTTGTAGGAACAGGAACGAATCAAAGCTCATACAGCGATGGTTGCTGCCCGGTCAGCGTGGTTATGCAATCGCATGAAACTGGCCAAAGAACAGGTCAGTCGTCTTGAGTATATAATGGTAGTTCAGTTTAAGAGATGACTTTTGGCTATGCAATCACCATCTCAGCTTGATAAAGTTGATGAAAAACCATTGCCATAAAGTGGTGTACTGAATGAATTAGCTACAATGTTTTGATCAATATGAAAGTTCGTTTCTTGCTTTAGCAGCTGGCTGCCATTTTCTCACTGGCTGTGTAGCAAAGTCTCTGGTTTTTGCAAAATGCTTGTGGCCAGTTGTGTTAATTCTGGAGCTACCACAGTATTATTTAAACAGTGAATGAAAGCAGTCTGTAAACTTCATACATACACTACATGCAGAAGATTGTGAAAAAATAAGGTAACTAGAAGATGGTCCAGTTTTGGATTGTAACTGTTGGTGACTAAATTGGCATTCTTAAGACTAATTGCTTGTAAGAATTATTGTTTTGTTTGTAAACATTCAGAGCATTTGATAGAACCTGTAAAGTTCTTAAATTGTTGAACCAGTCCCAAAGTTCTATCTATTCTGCGATATGAAGTGAAACCTGCTTCACAGTATCAGCAAAAATTCTCCAGAATACCTAATACAAAACTGGTCCCATCTACCTGATAGCAAAAGTGCTCCTGGGTATGAGTCCTTATGCATCTCAACATGAGCTTCTGAGTAGATTTAATTATTGAAGTCTTTGTCTGCTGTTCTATGTAATAATAATAATAATATATTTTCTTTAATGAAACGCCTGCAAGACGCACTGCGCTTTACATTTACAAGTTATGCAGTAATCTTAATTAAACTTAACTACCAACTGAGCAGACAGCTTTGCAATTACAATGGCGCTAATAGCAGCCTACAAATCAAATCCGCCCAACGGGGGCTCGAACCTGCTACCTCTCGCACTCTTGGCCAGCGTGTTAACCATTACTCTACCGGGCCCCCCAATGTGTCTTCTGCGCAGGCTGCAGATGGTGGTTCAGCAAGTGCAGTGCCCGAGGTCGTTCTTCCAGATGCTGACCCTCGCGCATTTGAACTCGTTCTTTCTTATATATACACCGACAGAATTCTACCCACAAAACAAGGTAATAAATTGAAAGGCAGTGATCATTGAATTATTATCAGAACTTCATATGTCTTCGCCAAATTTTTTTCTTTCGACCATATATACTACCCAGTAATTTGTTTGTCTGTTACTGACTCACCTAAATGAAATTTTTGTGAAAACTTGTATAAATTGACTTACTAAAACTTTTAAAACAGTGAGTTTGCTGAAACCAGTAAAACTTATTTTGCCACAATAATTAAAGCTTTGAGGCATTGCTTTTGTTAAATCCATTATTAAACCACTGACTTTGCTACTGTTAAGATGTTAGTTGTAATAATAATTATACATTCATTTAACACTGCTTCAAGAAACCAATCCAAGATTCTTTTTGCTAGGCTGAACAATGTTAAATGTTGTCAACAATGAGAATTGCATTGAAGTAAGCAGAATAATGAATGCATAGATAACTGGCTGAGTCACTACCAAAAGGTACGCATTGTTTGTGGAGAATGATGCATGTCCAATTGTCCATCCATGTCTCAATCTGCTTGGTCAATTATAGAACAGGTATTCATTGCCTGCTGGTCAATCGATCAAAGTGTCGCCAGTGACTAACGATCGATTAGACTTCAAAGATCCACAGCGTTCTTCTTCAGCCGAGATGAAAATTATTATCCAGCCGCAGATGGTTTATGCACGTCCAATGATTGCTGGAAACAGGAAAAATTTTGAGTTTAATATTTTGATTTCTGTGTTTACTTGTTTTCATAACAAGGCCAAGAACCGACCAGCAATGAAGTAATCGTACTCATGATGGACGTCTATCGCCAAGCCCTTCAGGTATTTCAATTTGCCAGTTTGTTTTGAAAATTACATTATTGCTCCTGTTCAATAAGATTACTTTTAGCGTAGAATTCTTTGCACACTATTTTATAAATATGTATTTATCATGTTTATTAGTCTATTTTCTTTGACATTTTTTTTATTGCTTCACGTAAGTTGTTTGTCTAAAGATGTCTGGATAGCTTTTTAGAATTTGTTTTGTATGATATCATGCTCTTGCTAAAGTTTCTGGTTCCACTCGACCTCAAACACGGGATGTTGAATTTGTCTTAGTTGCTGATATGAAGTCTAAATAATTAGTGAAGAGTAGACTGCATTTTTTTCTGTTTTTGCTCCGGTTGTGATTGTATTGAATTTTGTAATTCCACTCAATGCACATTAGTCAACAATCCTCGAGTGTGCACTTGTATAATGTATATGAATTTTTTGCAACATAATATGGATGAGTCAGCATGTTGTTGAGTTGTTCGTATTGATTATCAGATTCACCTTAGTTATGTGGAAACTGTTGTGATGTCTCAAAGACATTGATGAGAGAGTGTAAAAGAGATTTTGCAAGCAGTCGTTTGTGTGCTAAGTTGTCTTCATTGTTCTGTGGCTGCTGCAGCTGCAGATGACTCGTCTTGAGCATCTCTGTATTCAATACTTGGAGTCATGCATCTGTCATCTCAACGTCCTTATTGCGCTGCAGAACGCTGCAATGCTGAAGCTCGACTTCATTCGTGTAAGCTCCAAGTCTACGCTTTCTTTTATGTCAGTGTTAATCGCAATTGTAAATAAGTAAGTAAGTATTCCTTAATTCTAAGTTGCAGACCCCATTCTAAGTTTCAAATGATATTAAACGTAAGCATGTGCATTCAATGACAAGAATAATCGGGATAATAGCATACAAGTAAGAAATGTTCGTCACATTTGATTGTCAGCCTGTGGTAGAACTCTATCTTGAGCCCTTTGTTGAAGGTAGCACTCCGGCTGCTTTATGGGGCAAATAATGAAACAGCTAATAATAACTGCTAAAGTTTGTGTTCAGACTATAACAATAATATAATTATCTATGGTAAATAGGTACATGCATCCTCTTTATTTTATTCATCTTAAGGCTTCATAAGGATGCCAAGCATGGCTATTTTGCAGGTCCAAATTGGTGTGATTTAAGAAAACTTGGAAATGTTTCTTCAGCTGTCAATGGTGAAATGGTAAATATTTTTACTGAAGACTGTTCAACCAAGATGGTCCCCGACTTACTTACTGAAACACTGTTCCATATTTTTTCCTTATGCTGTAGTCCCATTTGTACTAATCCATACAAACATTCTGTCTGTTTTGCCTGAATTTAGGAATATTGTCTGAAGTTTGTCGTGAAAGACTGCAACTATAATCAGATTGTGATGAGCAAAGAGTTTGAAACAATAGAGCAGCCACTGATGGTCGAGATCATTCGACGACGTCAAATGCCATCTGTCCGACCTCTGTCTGAAGCACAGATTTTTGATGTCCTCAACTGTACGTTTTTAACTGCATAGCTTCTCCATACTAACTTTAAAGTTCACGAAACAACATTGGTCAAACTAATAGACGTCTTACCTTAGACCTTAGTCCTTCCACGCATTTGTAGTGCATCGGGCGACACAGGTCCTCCACGTCTAATCTCCAATATACATGTTACCAGATAATTGTGTTTTCAGCGTGGTGGCCGATTAGTTAGAGCGAAGAGTACAAGTTTGATCTTCATTCGAGGCGGTTACTATGTTGGGATCTTGGACAAGTCCTTCATTCTCAATTGCTCTGCAATGCAATTGCAAATGCATCATTGAGGCCTGTGTGCACTTCTGAGCTTTGTAGGAATGTCAATATCAGAAGATTGCATTTGTATTGTATTGTATTGTATTGTACTGTAGCATAAATGCAGTGCAGATGGAACAAGCACGAGCCAACCGTACCATGCAGACCTCTGCTGGTTTTTCCAAAAGATTTTGACAACGGAATGCAGTTTCACTTAGAATCTTCCTCCAGTTGATGTCCTTTGTATTACAATGATAAAGTTTGTACAGAAGTTAACAGATGAAGAGTTTGTGCTA
Source organism: Lumbricus rubellus (assembly GCA_945859605.1). Lineage (NCBI taxonomy): Eukaryota > Metazoa > Annelida > Clitellata > Crassiclitellata > Lumbricidae > Lumbricus > Lumbricus rubellus. The sequence continues at coordinate 31,111,386 of OX243812.1, read as the reverse complement.
ACTAGGAGCTATATAATTGCAAATGTGTTTGGTAGGTAATACACTGGAGAAGGATATGGAAGCATTTCTGAAGAGCAACGGACGAGAGTTCTGCGATATAACTCTTCTGTTGGATGGCAAATGTTACATGGCGCACAAGGCTGTATTGGCCGCTCGTTGCAGCTATTTTGAAGCCATGTTCCGTTCCTTCATGCCAGAAGATGACACCGTTAAGGTAATTCACCATCTTCATCTTTATCGTCGGCAACATTCATTGTTATGACGCTGTTTAATGGCTAAGCATCTAACCTATTAGGAAATTATCAGCATCTTTTATACAGTCAAGAATATCTATGCATTTAGATGCATGGAGGTGTACTAGGAAGGTACATTCTTTTTGAATGTTTTTTCCTTCAAACCTCAGCTGAAGGACCTTTGTACACTTCTTCGAAGAGTTGTTGTTGTTGTTGTTGTTGTTGATGATAGAAGGATGTAATATCCAAGTAATTTTTAAGATTGCATACTTACTACTGCACTGCAGCTATGGGCAATATGACCATAACAGGTAATTAGGCCTAATTTAGAGTTATAACAACTTCACTAAAATATTGCTGTTGCTATTATTATTATTGAGAAATTTATGTTGCACTTACTTTTGTTACGAATTCACGTCAAGCCCGGTGGGTAATGAGTTCTGAATTGTCATTTGCTGTTGATAACTTTTGAAATGATGTCAGATCGCCATTGGAGAAATGGTGCCGTCACATCAGGCTTTTGACAGCCTCCTGCGCTATATCTACTATGGAGAGGTGACAATGCCACCAGAGGACTCCCTCTATCTCTTCTCAGCACCGTACTTCTACGGCTTCACGAATAATCGCCTTCAGGTACAATGAAGTTCAGGTTATTCTCATGCTATTTATGTTGCTCCTCTACTGCGCTAATTTACATTGCAACACTTGGTTTATATTAAAACATCCATTTTATCACTGTCTTCATGAAACCCAACAAAACAACGTTTAATTGTTTTACATTTTAATACAAAAGCTGCTAGCTATTGCAGTGTTTGTTTCTTCTGCTTCCATGCCATCGTCATGGTAACAAGAACTTTGCTATTGTTTCTACGTTTCTAGGCGTACTGCAAGCACAACTTGGAAATGAATGTTTCACCGCAGAACGTTGTTCAGGTCTGAATCAATTCTGGATTAGTTGTGTTATATCTGCCAGTTAATGTTTTGTGTAAAAGTTTCTTTGTTGAGCCATGTATGGTATAAATTGTGTGGTGAGAGCACAACTGGGATTGGTGAAATCCCTGATGGGATTGGTTAGAAACCATATGAGCATCACAGGTACCAGTGTGCCACTGGAAATTGACTGATGCCGGTACTCGTGTGGCCAGACTGGGGTTACCAGATATACCACAAGTCTGTAATTTTTATATTGTGCTCATTCAAATTTTTTGATTTTACAGGCATTATAATATATGAAAGAATCTGACAGTGCATTTTCAGGTAACATCGATGTTAATGTGTCTACTTTTATAATTTCCTTGTGAAACTGAGCTTGGACTTGTTTTGTTTTTTTCCAAAGATACTTGAGGCTGCTGATAGAATTCAGGCATCAGACATGAAAAAAAGAGCTCTGGATATTATTGTGGCACAGTTTCCCAAGGTACAGTAAATCACTTTTTCACTGTGTTTGCATTGTTGCTATGTTTTTTTTATTCTGCAGTCTTTTTTGCTTGTTGTATTTTGTAGTTCTTCTCAACTTTTTTTTATAGTGACTGCGGTGCTGGCTATGAACAACATCACTCTTCTAATTATATTAAAGCGCATAGCAAATGCATGGCCTCATGATGCTAAATGATGGAATAAATTTGCAAGGAAGTTGAAAAAAACAAATAGATATTATGTGCTGATATAATAATATTTATTTATATATATATAGGCCTACACATGCACTCTCACACACGTACAAGATACAAGGACATTTTGAATCATCTGTCATGGGGTTAAGAAGTTAAAAGCAAATTCTGACAATTTGAAAGTGTTTTTGTACAAGATGCAAATCAACTGAAGCACTATTTGTCAAGCTATTATGCACAGGAGATAGAAATTTTTTGTCCATCTCTGCTGCTCCCCTTTACATACCATACTAATTGAAATTCATTTTCCATCCAATCCAGTTCTATGCATGGGTCAGTTATGAGGACTGTGATCTTACCACCAGAATTCCACTGAATGTATGCATTTACATCAGTGCTGAGAGTTTCCTATCTAAGAGTAACAATATTTTACAGCGATTAACTTTCATGGTTTTAATGTGTAAACCTGAAATTATTTATTTATATTTAAATGACTTTAAAATTGCAATTTGAAATGCAAACGTGGTGAGCACATTTGAATAAGCATTACATTCTTGGGTAAGGGATTTTCACTGTTTTTCTGTTTTGTGTGTGTGCGTGCGTGTGTGCGCATGTGTGTGTGTGTGTGTGTGTGTGTGTGTGTGTGTGTGCGTGTGTGAAATTCTGTATTCCTGTTGTTAGGTGGCCAAAATGGACCAGATCAAGACTCTGAGTCGCAATCTGTTGCTTGACATCATTGAAGCGTTGGCAGATGACATGGCAGAAACGCGGCCTTCAACTGACATCCTGTCACCTTCAGTGCAGGACTACAGTGGATTAGCGAAACACCAGGCCATGTGACGGGATGGTTACTAGGTTGTTGATGTGCAGAAATTTGTTGGAGAAAGTTGGAACAATTGAGCGTTTGTCTCGAGTTGCTGTAATGGATCACTGTCATGTGGTGTTATTTGTCTGGTCATGTTTGCTATGTTGGTGTCTTAGCAATATTCATTGTAATAATAATAATAATTATTATTATTAATTATTATTATTAATATAATTAATCTATGCATTAATTATATAATATTAATTAATATAATTAATCTATGCAGATCTATATCAACAGTGCTTCTTCTGTCTATGTTATGTTCTCCAAGACACTGCTATATATCAAGTTGTTTTTCTTGGAATAATTTACCTGATTCGTTGTTTGTGCTTATTAGTCATCAACTGTGGCAAGAATTCAGTCTTGTGTTACAGGTCTCTTGATTCTGTTAGATGCTTTTCTTCTGTGCCATTCTTCATGACATTAAGCCAGATTTTGTCTGGATTTTCTGAAGGGATATTCATAAAGAATATCTGCAGAAATGACTTGCTTTGGACCTTCTATCCTTTGTATTTTACATTGCCCTTCCCCTTCTTGGATATCTGCACTCCAGTGGAGTATAGGCCTACTGTTGATCTTGCAGGGATAGCTGTGCTGTGTGGTGGTATTTTAATACCTCCAACGAAGAGACTAAAATGAATCCAAAAAAGTACACTCTTGACTAACTGAAATTGCTTTCAAGGTAACTAAATCATTAAGACTAGTGCACATGTGAAGATATACAGTGTGAATGCCAAAGTTTGTATACATAATAAGTGTTAGCAAGATAGATTGTGTGAAACTACATTGGCAATGTATTCAAGTGTTTAAATGACTACTGTGTACAAAATGTCATCTCTACCACTCTTCAGCTGAGCTGGTCTACTTTGTGGAGATGGTGCGTTGTTGTTAATTTTAATGTGTCTTCTGTCAGTGTCTGCTTTTCAAGTGGAAAGTGGCCATGACTTACCGTTCTGTAGTTATTGGTGTACGCAGTGCTGTAAACTTTAGTCAATTGTTTCAATTTGTTTGTAGGTATAGCCATTTACCAAGTATTTATTTTTGTAGAGTAATTAGGATTTATGTGTTGCATCTGTAATTGTGCACTGAAGTTCAGTGAGATTGGTTGCGAATTTTGAAATACGCCATGACACGTTGCATTTATATTGAAATAGGTCATGACACGTTGCATTTAAATGAGGACTGTTGTCAGGAAGCAGACTTAGGCAATGTTATGTTCAGCACTTGGTTCTTGAAGTTATTGTTCATATTTATTTTACCTGCTAGCAACATCTGTCATAGTAGCTGAGCTGAATATAATAAGTGAATGTAAACAGATTTACTTTGTTGTGGATCATTTATTCTATGGTAATTGTAATTGAACATTGCTAGCAAGATAGATTGTGTTTCAACTGTTTTCAATGCATCAAGTGTGCAATGACTACTGTGTACAAAATGTCAATGGTGTACTATTCTTGCTTTGACTGCATTAATTCAGATAGTACAGAGCTCTCTGTTTAGTTTTTTTCTCAAGATCTATGGCAGATTCTATACGAATATTATATCGATTTGATCAGTGAATTACATACAGTGTTATATTGCCTAAAATCTGATTTGTAGGATTTTTTATTAACATTGCACTCAATTAATGAATTTGTGAACTACGTCATCTGCTCTAAGGCGAATAATCAAGAGGGTAAAAACTTTTCAATGCAAGGAACAAGTTCTTTGTTGTTATATTTTTACCAATGTGTTTTTGCTTTCTAATGTAAATGTACCCGGGTTTTATATAGCAACCTCATTGGTCAACTGCCCAAATTTGGTCAGGTTACAAATTACATGCTGGAGGTTCTGCATTGGCAGTTCTAAATGGATTTGTGCAGTTGCAAGAGCACTTCTGTACAGTTAAAAGGGGTTAAAAGAGGTCATTGTCCTTCCATTGGAAGTAATTTACCATGAAGGATGGGAAGGGAAAGAAAGGATTGTGCAGTTCTAAAAACTCCCTTAAAAGCCGTGCTGCTAACGGTGTTTCAACATGGAGGGCATCTCTAGGCTAGGCCTACTAACAGCAATGGTAAACTAACAGCAATGGTAAAGCCTAAATTTCACTCATTCCTTTTGGAGATTCGAGACCTTTACTTTTTATGAGGTCTTTACTTTTTATGAGGCCTTTACTTTTTATGAGGCCTTTACTTTTATGAGGTCTTTACTTTTTATGAAGTCTTTACTTTTTATGAAGTCTTTACTTTTTATGACGGGTAGGCCCTAACGTTTATTCATACGCAAACGTAATGTTGTGGCCATTTCTACACTACTTTAAGTTTTTGAATAGTTCTCTAAGCTTATGTAAGAAGGTTGCGAGATACCCACATGATATGCTCTATACTCTATGCTTCCTCATCTGATTCTTGGGTATACGCCTAAGTTGTAACGTTGACACAAGTGTAGACCTATAGACCATTAATCATTACTGTTTCTGCAAGACTGCAACCTAACGATGCTATTGGCAGTTTGAGAATCTTCAAAAAAATTACAACTTGTTCAATATGAAAAGACTAGATATTGGCCTAACGCTAAACAAAGTTAGATCGTTCAAGTCAGGATCAACGGTTAGGCTGCGATTGATTCAACGAATCAGCGTTGCTATGGAAACGTAGGTTTGTTGAGACGCATTGAGGCTTGCCTCTGAGTAAAAAAACCGGCTCAATATGGATCTATAGCCTAGGCCTACTGTAATCTCTATAATGTTGCTCCATGCCGAGGCCCAAACGGACCATGGATTTCTAATAATTGTACGACGTTAGCCTAATTGCGAAATAATTTAAATCACTTAGAATTATTCATTACTCATCCTACCATGCCAATAGATATCATTATGGGCTTGCATATTGAAGCCTAGCAGGCTGTACTAATGTCACAAAAATACATCCACCCAATGCGTCTATAGGCTACTCTACAGTATTATTCAATCAGTCACTATCTTTGCATGCATCTTGCAGGATATGTTCTTACAGTTCATCGCTAGAACTGGCGATCGATTTGCGCCCTGCAGTCGAGTTCGAACCCTTGCGCTCAGCGTGTGACCCTCTGCGCTTCTTCTGCGACCCTGCCGAGGATTTGGGGGAGGTGAGTGCAGTCCCACTGGTCGACGCTGTTGCCGGAAGGGGAGGAGGAACAGCGGACGACGACCTTCTGTCCGTGCTGCGAGACTCCATCTGTTTGAAGGACGACTGCCCTTCGTACTTGACCTCGGCCTTCTTCCGCAGCGCTTCGAAGCAGCTAGGGAATTGCATGATCTTGTTGTTCGAAACGTTCAGCTCCTTCAACTGTGGCAGCTTGGCTGTTGATTCAGGGATCGCGTCGATGTAATTGTCCGAAACGTCCAGTCTGATCAGTCCCTTCATCTTCGCGATGTCCTTCGGCAGCTGGACGAGCTCGTTCGACGCGGCGGACACGTCCTGCAGGCGGTAGAGGTAGGGAAAATCGGCGGGAAATCCATCGATGTGGTTCTTCGAAACGTTGAGGACAAGCAGAGAGGCGAGCTTATCGATGGGATCGTTGGGAAAGGATGGTAACTCGTTGTCGGACAGGTTCAGCACGACCAGTTTCCCGAGAGAACCGAAATCGTCCGGGAGAGAGGACAGCTTGTTCGTCGATAGATCCAGATGCTTCAGCCATCGCAGTTGAAGCAGATCCGGTTGGAACTCCAGGATGAGGTTCTTCGATGCGTCCAGATGTTCCAACTTCCTTAGGACCCCTATTCCTTCGAGGCTCGAGAGGCTGTTCGTCGATACGTCGAGGCGACTGAGGTTCCTCAGACGAACGAGACGATCCTCTGGCGGCAGCGTTTCGATCAGGTTATCGGACAGGTTGAGGTCAACGAGGAAGCGCAGGTTGGTTATTGCGGTGGGTACTTCCTCCAGTTGGAGATGGGAGATGTCGAGGCGCGTGAGGCAGCGTCCGTGGGCGTCATCGCCGAGCTTGATCATCAGGGACCCGCGTGGGTCGTCGCTGGGCAGAAAGATCGGGTTCTGCGAGATGTCAAGAGAGGTGACGGTCGGCGGCAGATGGAGTCCGGTCAGCTGGTTGCGCGCCGCGCTGAGGATCTCGAGAGAGCTGAGCAGCTCGAAGGACTTGGGCAGAGCTGAGATCTGGTTTCCGGCGATGTTCAGCGTCGCGAGACTTCGAAACGTCCGCATGTTCTGCGACAGTCCTTCGAGGCGGTTGTTCTCGCCGTCAAGGCTGACGATGCTCTGGCAGATCCCGAGCGACTCCGGGACGAAGCTGACGTCGTTGTTGGCGAACCGGAAGTGCTTGAGGGTGAGAATGGATCCGATGCTGTTTGGCAGACGACTGATGCGGTTGTCGGAGACGTCGAGTGTGACGAGTGACCTCAGTCGTTCGAGGTCCGGCGGCAGAAGGTCGATCTCGTTGTGCGAGAGGTTTAGCCGCTCGCACCTGACAAGACCGAGCACCTGGTGGATGTTGGACAGGCGGTTGTGCGACAGATCGAGCAACCTCAGCGATACGATTGTTTCGAAGTCAGGTGGTAGAGCGTCGATCTCGTTGTGAGAAGCGTCGAAGTCCGTCAGGCGTTTGAAGCGACTGAACTCCTCCGGGAGCGACGAGAGGCGGTTGTCGGCCACGCTGAGGACGTCCATCGCGGCCGCGATCTGGCAGATCTCCGGCGGAAGCTGCGCCAGATCGTTGCTGGCGACGCTGAACCAGCTGAGGTATCGCATCAGCCCGATCTGTGGCGGCAGCTCCTTGAGGCGATTGTGCGAGAGGTCGAGGGTCGTCAGGCAGGTCAGGTTCTCGATTCCGGTCGGAAGTTTCTCGAGGAGATTGTGCGATGCGTTGATGCGGTGGATGCCCGGGTTCTTGATGGACACCGTGGGCAGCTGCGGCAGCTGATTGTGCGAGACGTTCAGCGTCATCGGATGTTTGTAGATCGTCTTCTTCAGAGATCTGATGATGTTCTCCGACAGATCGAGCGTCAACAGACTCGGCAGCTTCGCCGGAACCGTCTTCAGTCGGTTCTTCGACGCGCGAACCTCCGCCAGAAGCGGGGCCTTGCCAAGACTCTGCGGCAGCGAACGCAGGTTGTTGCCCGATACGTCGAGGAAGGTGAGCGCCTCGAGGTTTGAGATGGTCCCTGGGATGGTCGCCATCTCGTTGTTCTTTAGATCGATGCTTTCAAGAGCGATGAGATCGCCGATCGACTTCGGTAGTTTCTTGATGCGGTTGTTCGGCGCTTCTAGGATCCTGGCCGTGTTCATCACCTCCTCGTTCTTGTAGATCTCCTCAGGAAGGTTTTTGGCGCTCGTCGTCGAAAAGCGAAGCTCGAAACCGTTCTTGTTGCCGTACGTGATCGGAATGACGTGGCGCCTGATCTGCTGCGACAGCGCGATCACTTTACTGCCAGGCCCGATTGGGGGAGGGGGCTTTTCGCTCTTCTTCGGTCGCTTCGAAGTCATTTCGACTGCCTGCATGAAATATTTACATGTAATCCTTTAAGCGAATTCGTTGTGAGCAAAATAATTATGTATGTCTATAGTTAGTTTGATTGAGGTTCAGCGAATAGTTAGTTATTCACTCGAAACTAATCCAACACATTGCTTAAGTTCATGATTTATTAGTTGAAAAATACATGCTTGCATACGTACGTACATACAATACATACATAAATGAATACATGCATGCATACATACATTTATACATACATACACACACATACATACATACATACATACATACATACATACATACATACATACATACATACATACATACATACATACATACATACATACATACATACATACATACATATATACATACAGTCATACACACTTACATACATACATACATACATACATACATACATACATACATACATACATACATACATACATACATACATACATACATACATACATACATACATACATACATACATACATACATACATACATACATACATACATACATACATACAATGCCATACAAACACACATACATACATATACACACCTGCACACACAGACATTATAATGCATTCATGTAGGTCTGCGTACAGCTAATGCATCCGGAGTAGATTAGGTCATTAGGATGCACATATTTTACGACTTAGGCCAATTTGTCATGCTGTGAGAGAGTCAAATTTAAACGAGGCACGTGTTGCGAAGTGACTGGCTTATCAATTAATGCTATAGTTACAGTCATATTAACGCCTTGCATGTCTAGACATGATGTCTCTGAAATTAAAGTGATTTTTATTTTCACAGTAGTATAGCCAACAACAACACATGCATACACAGATCTACATACATACATGCATACATACATACATACATACATACATGCATACATACATGCATACATACATAGGCTACATACAACACATCCACTTCAGACGATTAACTCAAATCCTAATCGCATTGCGTGCTATCCCAACAATGCTTTGACAAATGATAAGCTGGTGTCGAGAATTTTAAAGGCTAGGCCTAATTTCAAGTACTCCTCTAAGTACGAATACAAGTACCGGTACAAGAACTTCTTACCAATAACAACTATAGTGTGAAGTATGCACACTTTGAACTCGCAATGGTCCTGAGAACCCTATATGGCGGATCACCTTGTCTCCACAAATACTTACCTATAGGACTGTACACAACTCTTCCCTCTCCACAACATAAACACCAAAACGTGAAGAAATTATCGCATGCACACGAACTCGTTTCCTTCTAACCATATTTAAATAACTTTATTCTATGGGTTTTAAGTACCGGGGTATTTGGCAGTGTTATTTCAGTTATGGTTTTTCAGTTACAGTTTCAGTTACAGTTATCTATTTTATTTTTTTCCAGTTACAGTTTCAGTTACAGTTAACTACGATGAGATTTTTCAGTTTCAGTTACAGTTATTTCTTATTTTCCAGTTACAGTTTCAGTTACAGTTAGTGCATTTTTTACAAACGTCACAACTACAAAAACACTGATCGCAGTCACACATATTGCGCAAAGTTCCCAGAAAGTTGAATAGGAGATCAATCTGACTTTACATAAATTATTGTCGGTTGACTTTAAGGAACACACGACGTTCCAGGTTTACACTTAATCTGTTTCGCTTTCTTGCACACAAGTCCCCACAAACTGAGAAGACGCGCTCAACGTATGCTTGTCTGATGTACACCATTGCAGCATCCTTCATTGCTGCCGTGTCATCTCGACCCATTGTTGATGACACAGTGGGATCCAGTAGGCAGGCAGCAGACGGAAGTGGATCAAAGGACACAGAAGTAGGATCTAAGAACACTGCGAATCGAAGACGTAAAGATCGAAGTAGAGGAACCGCAAGTGTCTTGCAGACTGTTGAATCTTAGAGGTTCAAGGAAAGCTCTAGAAGGCATGGAATAATGTGGGAGAGTGAAAGAGTGTCTGTTTGCCATATCAAATATACAGAGTTCCATCGTGTACTACAGTCAGTCACCACAGTTTTACCACACTTATGAATCAGCTTTTTCGGTGGCTACTGATGAAATCCTTACATTCTTGACAATGCTTCTAGCCTTGGTAATTAAGGTTTTAAAACCTGGAATCTTATCAATCTCTTTCAAGACCAGCTGCAGTGTGTGTGTGTGTGTGTGTGTGTGTGTGTGTGTGTGTGTGTGTGTGTGTGTGTGCCATGCATGGAAGTCTGTGAAGAGTTGTTGCTTGAACCATTTCATGTTCTACTTCATCAGTGCTTATCTCACCCTGCTCATCATCACTATCACCATCGCTTTCATCATTTATGTGGTCAACCTGCATAGTTGTTTCCATGCTTCTGAGGGCCTTAACATAGAGAACTTAACGTGTAGTAGAGTAGAATTTCCGTTCAATAAGTAAGTAAGAAAAAAGCTCTTGTTTTATTTTCAAGTTAACTCCTTTTGATTCTTCAGTTATACAGTTATTGTTTTTCAGTTTCTATTACAGTTTCAGTTATTCAACATTTTTCAGTTTCAGTTTCAGTTGGAATTAACTCACAACGATTTTTCAGTTATTCTGCTATTTCAGTTACAGTTTCAGTTAATATAAATAACACTGGTATTTGGATTGCAAGTAAAGTGCAATATTGTAATTAGCGACTTCTAATGCATGCAATAAGTATTAATTGATGGCGCACCAGAATAAGGAAGCATGTCTGCCAGTTAGGTTAAGGTTCCTGAGATCAGTGTTTTTTAAACAGATGTTTGATGAGTCAGCTGAAAAGTGAGTCAGTTTCAGCTGAAGACTTTTTTGACATAGGACCTAAGCCAAGAGTACCGGTACTAATACTTCAAATTGGTAATTGAGTAATGATAGTCGAATGCAAGTACAGGCATACACCGATTAAGTACCCGTATTAATGTCGCGCACCTGAATATTTGCAAGGCCTTTCGTGTCTATACTGCTTAGGTTGGTTTACGACCTATTCAAAGGTCCATGTGCCTGCATGCTCAAACTCTTCAGGCGGTCGAAGATTTATGCGAGCAGTATAAATTACGATCTAATCTATATGCTACTTATAATTAGCCGCATGATACACGCTGCGTGCGGCGTATTATAATTAATAGGCGACGTAATAATTAGGCCTATTATACAGGCGTAATAATTAGGCCTATTATAGGCAACATAATAATTAGGTATATTATATAGGTGACATAATAATTAGGCCTATTACAGGTGGCATAATAAGTAGGCCTATTAATTAGGCCTATTATATAGGCGACATAATAATTATAGCCTGCTCTCTTTGTTCGCTGTCCGTTGATTAATTTTCCCAGCCGCTTTCTGTGCCCCATGGAAGAGATAAATTTCAGTGAACCAACAGAAGGGAAAGTGTGTATGCCTAACTGCCATTTGTAACTGTGACTGCGAACTCATGTAACGCCACTTGAAGAGTAGGAGAGAGAAAAATGAAAGCGAAAAATATAAAGAGAAGAATTAAAGGTGAACGGTGAGAAGAGGAGAGGAAAGAATTAAGGGAGGAGAAAGATGGTAGCCTAATTATAGACATAGAGGAATTTGGAAAAGTAGATAAAAAGAGGATGAGAGAAAGTAGAAGGAATGACAGCATTGAAATGTAGGTGGAGAATGCTAAGAAAGGAAAGGGATGAGACGAAGAAACAGGAGGAAGAGGAGGAAGAGAAAGAACACGATACAAGAGGAAAAGACGGAAAGACAGGAAGAGACGGGGGAGAGAACGGAAATTAGAATGATCTAGGTAAATAGATAGATAGAAAATAAATAATAGATATGGTAGAAGATAACAAATATAGGGTTTATAGGCCTTTAGAAGAGAGATAGATATCTGAAGGAAGAGGAAGAGAATGAATAATATAGGATGATGACGATAAAAACGATGATAAAATGAGAGAAGGATAACGCATTAAGCAATATTGTTGTATATGCGCTTTGTTTTATCTGATCGTAAAGTGGCCATTACATCTTTAATGGGCTGCTCAGTGTACTCACTGCATGCATGGTTTTTGTCGTAGCGACGATGTCTTTGTAAACAGCATAAGAAAGATCGATTGTCGTCTGAACACACGAGGCTCAACAGCGATATGTTTACGCTTTCATTGTAGAGTAAGAAGAACGACTTGTGCAAAGAAGCGCTCTCTTGGTAGATTGCTGTAGACATGGGCGCCCGCGTATAGAACAGTGTTTAATCAAGGTTTTTTTTGGGGGGGGAGGGGGTAAATCCAGGTTTCTAGGGAGATGACAAACCACCGTATGGCGGACGGACAACCCACTGAGGCGCGTGGCGCTCACCAGTGTAGGCCTAGGTCTAAGTTTTTTTTTTACACGTGTCGTCTCTCTTTGAGAAACAGCCGCTTTTTATAGATAGGCCCTACGATTTGCGTCATGGACCATGTGAGAAAATGCGTCAAAACACAACCAAATAATAAGTGAAGCGAACATAATTATAGGATCTATAAACGTGTGCGTTTTGTCCTGTCTACTAGAAATAATGACATACGACGAGTCTACGGTGCTGAGTGGTCAGAATGGACGTTGAAAATTGTAAGAAAGAAAAAGAAATGAGAGAAGGAAATAGGATGTAGAAGACATGTAGCCTGTAGGACTATACATGGTTTCGGACATAGACCTACCCTATACCTATAAATGGCCAGATACAATTATACAATACCATAAAGCTTGCATGTGCTTTAGACGCGCGTCTTGTTATCTTGTATAGTTTTCCGATAGTATGCCTAATGATAATTTCCTTGACTGTGTGTAGATATATGGCCTATAATTATAGGCCTACGCATCCTGTGTTGGCACCCATTATTTCCCGCCTTGGTCCGTACTTTTAGAAAAGTACCCCGCTGCCTACGCACTATTTCAGTCTCTTTAACTCGTCAGCATACAATCGCCAACTGTCTTAAAACGCAATTGTTCTACATGTACATGAAGCGCTAAAATTGTGAGACCTGCAGAACCTACATGAACTTAGATCTATGCAGGATTTATTGAGTGCATGCGTTGATATGCATGCTTACATGTAGCCTACACCTTTCAGTGCTACATGCGAGTTTCAAACCATAGCAAAACTGGCAAAATAGGTAACATGTAAACTGAACATTGAAACTCTATAGTAGCAAGTGCATCAAAGTTGTGGCTTCATTTGCCTCAAAACTCACCTTTTTGAAACTCAAACGATACAATTAATATTCAACTGAAGAGACTTCGCAGGCAATCTACAACGAGGCTTACTTGAAAAGTGGCTGCAATGAAACGTTAACTCGCATTCAAATCATGCAAATAGTAAACATATCATTGGCTTAAGATAACACGTACACGCTTCTCATACCTAGCATTACTACCACCGTTCACACGACATTGAGAGGTCGATTCGGTCGCCTAGAGTAAGTGCACTGGTAGCCCAACATAGTTACGCACGCACACCGTCAGGAGTAAAAGTCGTCGTCGTCGTTGGCGTCCCTGACAACCTGCCTAGCAACGGTGAATAGGCAGTTAGGACTAGCCCCCTAACAGTTGCTCCAATGGCGTGTGAGATGTCGGTTCATTATGCCGAGGTAATCGTTAAACATAGTCCATTTGCGAGTTTCAATAGAATCGAGATCAAGTTTCTAAACACACCGAACAGACAACGGCGCTCGGTCTAAACGCAGAAAATTGCATTGCTTAGAGTCCTATGTGGGTTAATAGTCTAACCTAACGGTATGCATGGATTCACGTATATATATATATATATATATATATATGATCATGCAAATATATATATATATATATAAATGTTATATACAGGCTATATATTGACATAATTATATATATAACTGAAGTGCTGTGTTTATGTTTGTTTTGCAGGATTGTTGACTGAAGTGATTTCCATCGCATGAGTCTGCATGCGACTTGGTCAAGTACATGTAGGCCTACCTCGAAACCAATCCGCGGATGCTGTGTTGATACGTGCCAGTCTTCAAAGCGAGGTTCAAGTCGTTAAAAGAGAGTTATTATCATAAAAGGACTTCAAGTCATGACTTATACATATTTTATCTATTTATTACAGCAATTTGATAAAAGTCTTTAAGGTTGTATACAGAATTCCGTTTTTTTACTCTCAACGAGGGAGTGCCTGTCGGTGCGTAATTAAGTTGTTGTCACTTCCCCTTATCAGAACACCCTAGACCTATTTTTTTCCAATACGATATTCTAGATTTCTTCCATCTGCGACGATTGTTCCACATATTTTGCTTATAACTAAGCTTGTCTTTATGGACTCTCAAATCCCTGAGAGGGACCGAAGAGTGCCTTCGAGAAGTATACGTCTACTTGGAAAGCGCCATAAAGTCTCCGATTATATAGGCTACCTACACGGATACAGTATTATAGGCTACATACATAGGCTATAGGCAAAATAGACATGTCCCACATGTCGATACAAATTAACGCACACATATTATGTTGCATAGATAAAAATACACGATAGTCTACATCGCGGGATGTTGTCTAGCTCTCTCTCTCTCTCTCTCTCTCTCTCTCTCTCTCTCTCTCTCTCTCTCTCTCTCTCTCTCTCTCTCTCTCTCTCTCTCTCTCTCTCTCTCTCTGTCTAGGCCTATATAAGGTTTATCCCGGCTGTTAGCTGCTTTGCAAGGGTCCCCTTGTAACGGCAAGGTCGTGTTACGGCGCCATATAAATTGTCGTAATTATAATTATTATGTACATAAATATAAATTTTCGCAAGCATACCTATGACCTACAGCCATACCGGTAATAGGCTATATTCAAATAAGCTGCATATATTATGACACGCTTGTGGGTTTGAGCTGTGTTTGAGTATGTTGTGACCTGCCCGTTCGGGGTGCATATAATGATGACATTGTAATATATACATACATAGTACATACATACATACATGCTTACATACATACATACATGTGCATGTAGATGACAGACCGATCCTTTTGCAAGGATAAAGTTTCTGATTTGAACACGCTTGCTTACTCTACTCAGTGCATTTTAGTTGCTCTCCAATCAGATTGCTCCTGTCTCCGTTCTGGTATTATGCATGGCGCACACGTCCAAAGCAGGTTATTTTAAATTCTGTGAAGATCGAATTTCCGCCTATGACGTATATATATATATATACATATTACATATATATACATATATATATATAATATAACCATGGACGATGTAGGCCTACATGTACTGGCGTTCTGCTTCATGTGTGGACTAATCAACTGTTCAATAGGCTGTTAAGGATTTTGAAAGACCGCATCGATCGCCGATAATAATAGGCGGGAAACGACAGCTGCATCATCGCATAGGCCTACGTGGATCTGGATGGACCTGCATCCATGCATGAAGCAGCAGCAGCAGCAGCAGATCTTCTCAGCTGCTGGGAGATGCCGACGTCATTTTTTGCTTATATTGTGAGAATCGTGCACGCTGACGGTCATATATCATAGAAATGACACGCGGCGTTTGCTACAGCCTACATGTATATGACCAATATGGCCAGCGCTACGTCCCTATTTATACAGTAGGCATATATAGACTGTAGCCTAATTATTAGTATACATTAGACATAACGATGAAAACGGCTTCATTTAACTAACTGTTTGTGTGTAAGTTGACATGTTAGTATACAGTGTATAGCAGTGTGAGAATTGTGAGGGGAAACTGGGGGGAACTGGGGGGGGAAGGGGATTGGACAATGATCCACCCGAAATTGGGTGTGAGAAACATACTTTACTATGGTTTTCTAAGAAAGACTGGGAGGTTTGAAACTCCAATTCTCCCTTGGCAATTCTCACCATGCAGTGTAGGTGACAGTAGGTCTACGTAGGGCCTATATAGTGCATTATATGGGTAGCCTATGTGACCCTCTGGAGACAACATACATGTATCTATTCCAGCGCCTGTTCACCTGCACACTACGCCATAACGCAATAGCACTAGATGTACTTTTATGCACGACAGCGTGGACGAAGACCTAGATTCCTAGAACCAGATTAGTGATAATAATTATTCTTCGGAAATTGTTGTTACAATAGGCCTATATAGAAACGTCCCGGACGTGTCTGTTTATGAATAAAGAAAGCTGTTAATTAAATATATTAAATACTATGGTCACATCTGCATATAATATTAGGCCTATATTGTTTTTACTTTCCGTTGTTTTCATTCAATAAATGTCTTCAATCGATCAATATCAATTAAAATTTATTCAATCGACGAATTACGATAGCAATTTTATATAGCCATATAGTTAGAAATTGTTTTCATTTAAGCCATTCTCTGGTTGACCTTGTACTTGTAGGCATAATTATACATATATAATATTCTATAATATATAACCTATAGTCAGCTACACCGGTAAGCGAGGGCGGCATTCGTCTGTTGGTTGCAACGGACTGCGGTTCAAGCCCCGGGCTGGGAGTCTACATTTGGAGATTTAGATATCTCGGGCTAGCACGTGTGGGACGCAGGGGCGCAAGCGGCTGCGGGTCGACTTTGGGCAAGTTGCTTACCCATCATTGTCTGTGGGGAAGGCAACGGGAAACCACCTCACTCATCTCATCCCCAGGGGCGTAAAGCCAATGAACCTGCCTTCGGGCAGAGAACCATCATCATCATCATCATCATCATCATCATCATCATCATCATCATCATCATCATCATCATCATCATCATCATCATCATCATCATCATCGTCATCATCGTCATCATCATCATCATCATCATCATCATCATCATCATCATCATCATCATCAATATTCTATAGGCCTACAGGCGATGTGTCACGGCCGGAAGAACAGTGCATGCATAGAGATGACACTAAACCACTCTGCGTTGTGCAATCCTTAGAACTTCTTTCAATTGGTCTCGCACGAAACGACTATTTTAGCGCCATACTTATTGTACGATATGGCAGATCCATGTCGATAGACCTAGGCCCATATACGCACGATTGCACCAAGCCTTAATCAAGGAGGTTAAATATTCTGGAAACGTGTTCTCTCGGCTTTATCCATATGTTCAATCCAGTATGATCGTCAAATCTTCAGTTTCTATTTAAAATTCAAGAAAAAGATTAAAATAGATATGTACAGAGTAAACGAGGTAACTATAAATAATTAAGACGGTGGTTTGATTTGCTCAGTTTTTTTATCACAACAAATCTACACAGCGCGTGCATCATTTGAGTTTGAAATTTCATAAAAGTGATTTTAACTTTAGGACATGATCAGGCCTAAACTTTAGTCTTTAGCAGAAAACTATAGCGTGCCTCATGTGTTGGCTTTTAAGCTATACAACATTTGAAAGGTTGAATGATTAATTAATCAAGCGTTTCGTTTCTAAAAAATAGTACAGCTGAAATAATTCTCTGGTTGATTTGGTGCCTGATGTTTTCATGGTTCGGCTAAGACGTGCCATCGTTCCACTTGACTGCCTCCGCTTGCCCTCATGTCTTTCCAGTGAACCAGTTCGTCCTCTCCGCTGTTGTTGTAACCTGTTCCAAAGCAAATCAAAAGCACTCTTGGACATTAAGAATTACACGAATAAGCCAAATGCCTGTGTCGCGAAAATGATTATCCCCCCAGAAAGCTATCCGGGGGGATGAATTAGTCTATCCCCCCGGATGGAATTAACCGGTCTAGACTATCCGGGGGGATAAACCATTCTGTCCCATTTTTTGAAAAATGCGTATAATTGAAATATTTATTCTCTAATCAAAATTTAAAGTGACTCTAATTGTTTTAAGTGTCCTAAGCAATGTTCAGAGAAAGGCAACTCGAAATTATTTAGTGACTCTAAGTGTTTTTAAGTGTTTCAAAAGTTTTAAGTGCTCTAAAACCAAAGCAAAAAATATCAAAATAAAAAAATAAACATACCCTTTAGTGTCATTGGTCAAAACAAAGCAGATGAAAATTAATTTGCAAAAAATAAATTCACGCGGAAGTGGCTTTTTGACTTTTCCTCTTTTGGGAAGATACGATTAATACGGGGGATACTCTATTTCGTGACACCTGCAGTAGCAGAGGTTCTCAATTAAATGTACAGGGTGCGCAAAAAAGACCCCTTAGGTTTTTTGCCAATATCTTGGCTAAAGTAAGAACTTCGAAATAAATTTTTAGAGTCTTAAAGACAATTCATATTTACACATGGTGGCCAGATGTCATCAATGTATTTCAAACAGAACAAAAGTTATGACACTTTTAGGCAGGCCACCCACCGTTTTTGACGATTCAAAACGTAACGCACCAAAAAGTAGGCTAACAAAAAACGTGATCTACGCCTCTGAGCATAGATTTTGAAGGGCGCTATATAAATCGAGGTGGCTGATTGGTTGATTGATTGATTGTTTCTGTTCATCCTGTATACGAACCGAGTATGAACCATCCGACGAGTTCCTCCCGCTTGAGACTGCGCTTAGCGTAGACGGAGACCATGAGTGAGACCTCTGCCAGCTGCGTCTCTACCACCTGGAACATGAACTTCTCTCGGTAGACTGGATTCGGAGACATCTTACGGACGGATGTGTTGCTCCGGGTCAGCTCCTTTCCACCGGCCGACATCAGCGTCACTCGCACGTACGTATCTGCAAGAAGAGTGACATCGGTATATACATCAGCGCTCGTGAATAAGCCGGTGCCCCGCGCTTGGCTTTCTAGAGGCTCTGTAGAAATCAGGAGTTTACGATTACGATTACAATACATCGTCATTTGAGTGTCATTTACTGACGCCCAGGGTGAGAATTCCCGGTGGGTTTGGGGGTTTCAACTCCCAGTCTTTCTTACAGAGCCCCGTAGTAAAGTATTTTTTTCACACACCCGATTCCAAAGTGGATCATAGTCCAACCCCAGTTATTTCTCCACAATTCTCACACTGCTGACGCCTATTGCATCCTTACGACGGCGCTATAGAAGTTCTAATATTATATATATATTATCTAGCGCCGTTTTTTGCCGTTGTGTTTTGCACAATTGCGGATTCACATATGCAGGTATCGTAAACATTGGTTCACTGGTTGAAGGCTCGCGCCATCTTTGACGCTTCGTATTCAGGGTGTGGTGCTATTTAAATGCAAAGACAGTCGACCAAGCCATAACAGGGAGCAGTGCATGGGCTCCGACGACGACAACAATTGTGCAAACCAAACCCAGTACCGTAGCAATTTTATGGTTAAAAACAGCCAATAATAATAACAATGCCAATTTGTATGGCGCCGTGTATCACAGTCATACCGTTGCAATGGAATTGCGCTTCAGGCAGCTGTAAATCTGCCATTCAGTCTAAGATTGTGTGAGTCAATAATGAACTTGGGATCGTAAGTGCATTTCCAATCAAAGGGTCGAGAGTACTGTGTGGGTGTCGTAGCCTTCCGGCTTTATGCAAGGAACTCAAGGAAGCAAATAGTCTCAAACAGGATTCATGAAACACATAATCGAATGCAAGTATTTCATACCACGCATACAATTACAGGCGCAAGCATGTCCGCCTCAGTCGTGTTTCTCCGAATATGCCTTAAGGCAGCGAGGCAGAAAGAGAGAGAAGCAGAGAGACATAGAAGGCAGATATGTATATAGGCAGATTGAGATAGGCAGAGAGACATGCAGAGCGGCAGAGAGAGACAATGAGAGGCAGAGAGGCAGAGAGTGACAGAAAGAGACAGAAAGAGGTAAGGCAAAGAGGTAAGCAGAGAATCAGAGAGGCAGAGAAAGACAAAGGCAGAGAATAAGAGAGGCAGCGAGAGGCACAGAGACAGAGAAAGAGAGGTCGAGAGCCAGACAGAATAAGAGAGACAGAGAGAGGCAGAGAGAGAGAGAGAGAGAGAAAGAGATGCAGAGAGAGGCAAAAGAGAGGCAGAGAAAGACATAGAGACAGAGAGGCGGAGAAAGACAGAGACAGAGAGGCAGATAGAGACAGAGAGACAGAGAGAGGCAGAGAGACAGACAGACAGAGAGAGACAGACAGAGACAGACAGAGACAGACACAGAAAGACAGACAGAAAGGGATCAATGGTGAGACCTGGTGGTCTGTTGGTCGTCAGGTACTTGAGATTCGTTCCCTGTAGAACATCGACCGTCAATCGACCTGTGACGGCATTGTATGCGAGGCTGAGCAGCAGCTCCGACGATCCTTCCTCCTCTTCCATCCCTCCTCCCATCCCACCTTCCATCCCTCCTCCTCCGTCCACCGACTGACTCGATGAACTGGCCGCACTGCTGCTCCTTGACCGACGACCGAGACTTGACCGATCGGAGGAATCCTAGAAGAGTAAGCGACAGAACGACACTATCGACTATACAGCAACTCAACCGCTGTTCCTATACTTAGGCAGTGCCAGTCCCAAGTATGTATAAAGGAGGAGGGCGATGCTGATGAACTGAAACAGCCAATCAGACTAAAGCGAAGTTGGATGACGGATGGTACAATCTCATTTATTATATCACATATGATATATTATAATTATTGTAATATGATACATGTAATATAGCCTAATAATTATAATAATAATAATAATAGACCAGTCCAAAAGAGCACCTCCGGGTAGATAATATCTCGAAGAGCAGCTACTTCTCAGAATGAATGAATGAAATGAATGAAAGAAATGAATGAATATCCGCTAGCCCCCACGATGTTGACCAAGCCATTCATTCCCTAGGGGTGGCTGCAAAAAGAGATATAGGACAAATGAGCGACTTGCAGGCTGCCATACAGTCAAATTCGACTTCTGTTTAACCTGTTCTTATCTGCCACCACTATTTTATGCGAATCTGTGGTGTCTACTTGTCAGTTTGAATCAATAAACGTTTATTACGGCCATCATTTTAATTTTGTTATTATTATTATTATTATTATTATTATTATTATTATTTGCTATTATTTGCGGATTGGACCTGATGCAATAAAGCATATACTTACTAACGTTCTTCACGCATAATTGCTATAAAGCAACATTGATTGATATTGTGCATGCAGTGGCGTGCTTTATATAAACACAGAAATGATAGGCTACTAATAATTGGAGACAGATTAATGTAAACAGAGGACACGGATGCAGACAGATGGACAGAAAGACGGAGAGGAAGACAGACGGACAGACGGATGGACAGACAGACGGATAGACAGATGAACAGACAAAAAGATGGACCATTGGCGCCTCCGAGCTTTGAAATATGGGGCCGTCAAAGAGAGATGGGGGAGGTGACTCTGTGGCCCCATTACAGAGTTGTATTACTCATATTATATTTGCTTGGCGTAAAAGCAACATACGGCAGCAGCCTATACCCAGACAACTTGTCTATCGAGCGCTTATGGCTCCCAACGGGGGCTCACGGGTCTTATCTATAGCCGTGCATTGAAAGCATGCGTAAATCACATAGTAAATAGTATGGTGGAAACATAAACAATAAATTGTTGGAGGATTTCCATAATGCTATGATTAATTATAATTGCTAATCACAGGCCTATTACTGCCGTTATATATGGAGATAATGAGATATTGTCTAATAGCATGCAGTCTCAGGAGTGGGCCAATGCTTTTTGGGATAGAACTATCGGTCTTAGGATAGAACTGATAGGATAGAACTGATAGGCTACTATAGGCTTAAACCAAAGCATGTTACTTGTCGTGCTAGCATGGATCGAGCTCAGCGGACTCGAGTTCGATTCCCGAGCCCCCCGTAGGATAGACATGCTTTGTAGGCTGCTATTAGCGCCCTTGTCTCTTTCTTTCCTTTCTTCTATTTAGCATCTTTCTATCTTTCCATCCTACTTATTAAAAATCTCTCATCCAGCATTCGCCTTTTCGTTTTTCTTCAACCGGCCTTATTTTCCGACTCTGCACAAGTCCCTGCTTACCCCGAGGGCGTCCCCTTCGGTGCACCAATCTACGAATTTTTTTTACACTTATGAAACATTGAAGTTATTGAAAAAAATCTTTCAGGTCGGAGACTGTTACACAAATGTCGTCTGCTATAAAATAAAATCTCATTTCCCGCCGATGCCTGTATAAAAACGACCGCCAGATGGCCAATACAAAAAACATTCGTCGCGAATTCATTGTTCATTCGTCACATGAACTCGTGACAAATCAACGTCATCTGAGCGGAAGAGTATCATCTTGCCTATACGGATTAAAAGCTGTATGAGCCCCCACTGTATGTATATCATAAATTCATAATGTGCGTATTTTACATATTCTGCTTAGGCTACGTGTTGACCATTTCTAACATGGGCGCCCGCACATAGGGGCAAGGGGGGGGCACTTGCCCCCCCCTGGAAAATGGAAACCTATTTTTCTCACTACTACTTTTGAGGTTTATAACAAATTTCTTCACATTAGAGAATTAAAAAGACTACTTTTAACTAATACTTTTAGATTTTTAAAACAAATTTCCATGCAAAAAGAAGCAATTCATATTAAAAAATTTTTTTTAGTGAAACTGAAAAATTTACATCAAGAAACCTCTTTGAAAAACACCCATGCATGTTCTCAACTCCCCGCTTTGCATTTTTTGTCCTCCTCCCAAATTTTTTTTTCGTTGACAATCGTGTTTTGCCCCTCCTGCAAAAATTTCTGCGGGCGCCCATGATTTCTAAGCATCAAAAAGAGGTGTAAAAGTCAAGCTCAGGTACTAACTGTGTAAAGCAAGACACTCTAGACTATACCCTACGGCTTACGAGATTGAAACGCTTGCCATTCCAACGGCAAGCAACGGTGCAATTAAAATACAAAAGAGCGCGACTACGTTCGAATTGGTTGCATTGTTGTGGCCATGCGACATCGTTACCGTATACACCCCGGGCAGCAACTAATTCTATTGCCAGGCTCGGCCGATGCTCGTCTGAAGAATGTTTTTTGTCGAGAACTCGATCGATAGCACAGCAGCGCCACCACACGACGTTCAGCAGAACCGTACACGCCTATATTATATAGGCCTACTAGCTGAATTACCCGGCGTTGCTCGGGAAATTTAGGTTTTTCGTATATTATATTTTTGTATATTATATAATATATTATATAATATATTATATATATCATATATTAATATTATATATTAGGCTAAAATAGGCCTACTATGCTATGTGTCTATGACTACAGTTCTCAGCCGCTATGAGCTTGCCCATCTAGGCATGATTCATTCGTTTTGCAATGACGTATCATAATATTATTAATTGCGGCAGAGTTGTAGCAGTGATGGCCGATGGGAGAGCGAGTAGTATACGGGTAGTGGCAATAGTAGCAGCAATAATTATCACAGTGGTCTACGCATAGATAGGACGCTCAATGGGTCTCCTGTAATATCCACTGGAAATAACATCCAGTGATGTTATTTTTATTAAATGCCAGTCGCATGGTGGCGCTGCGATCGATAAAATTCCAATCATCGAGATCGTATTAATTAAAGGAGTCAAATTAACGAGAGGCTGATTCAGCTGATTCCGACCATTATTATCAGAGCTTCCACTGTATTTACACTGTATGCATAAATAATATATATATATATAATATATATAATATAATATATATAGACCCACAAGAGCCCTACATACAGGTTTATATAGGCAGAGTTGTTTTGCTTGAACCAATGCACCGTACACGCGAATTAGCCATCAAAACCAGACGACGTCATTCCATATTTTAAGACATTAATAGGCTACTTGTAGTTAGCCTAACAAAGTAGATTACGACTCCCAGTAATAGTAGTGGTGGTTGTGCTGGTGGTATCAGGGTTGGTAGTAGGGGCGGTAGCAGTGGCAGTGATAGTTGTTGTTGTTGTTGTTGTTGTGGTGGTGGTGGTGGTGGTCATGGTGGTCATGGTGGTAGTCATGGTGGTCGTGGTGGTCGTTGTAATGGCAGCGTAATCAATAGTAGTATAGCTGCAGCGGCAGCATTAGCATCAGTAGCAGCGGCGTTAGCAGCAATGGTACCAATGGTGGTGGTGGTAGCACTAGTAGTAGTAGTAGTAGTAGTAGTAGTAGTAGTAGTAGTAGTAGTAGTAGTAGTAGTAGTAGTAGTAGTAGTAGTAGTAGTAGTAGTAGTAGTAGTAGTAGTAGTAGTAGTAGTAGTAGTAGTAGTAGTAGTAGTAGTAGTAGTAGTAGTAGTAGTAGTAGTAGTAGTAGTAGTAGTAGTAGTAGTAGTAGTAGTAGTAGTAGTAGTAGTAGTAGTAGTAGTAGTAGTAGTAGTAGTAGTAGTAGTAGTAGTAGTAGTAGTAGTAGTAGTAGTAGTAGTAGTAGTAGTAGTAGTAGTAGTAGTAGTAGTAGTAGTAGTAGTAGTAGTAGTAGTAGTAGTAGTAGTGGCAGTAGCAGTAGTAGTAGGTAAAGGGTAATTAAAATACCAAAGCAACTCCGTTCGTAATGTTCTAACCATTGTAACATTTTTGTCACAGGAATCTCCCAAGTGGTGCTGCCAAAAATTTTGGGGTTAAATTTTTTGGACACCCCATGCCGGTCCAAATGGGGCACAATAAAATTATGTCCCATGTGAGAGATGCAAATCAAGCAATATATAATGTGTTGTGTATGATACTTACGGACCAATAAAAATTGATTGATTGGTTTATTGATTGTTTGATTGATTGATTGGTTGATTGATTGATTGATTGATTGATTGATTGATTGATTGATGGATTGATTGATACTGACTGCGAACGAGATTCTTGGTTCTAGCGTGAACCAGTTACTCGATGGTTTCTCGAGATTGAGATTGACGAAACGGACGATACATTCACCGATCATCCGCTCACGACTCAACCGCTCGCAGCCGTACAACCTCAGCCGCAGACCACAGCGGCTCAGCTCCTCTACAACAACAACAAACATTCACAGCGTAGGCCTATACTCACCTTCAACATGCAGATGCATTCCACAGAATTTATTTTCAGCTGAAGCGTCCTGTGCATTAATAATTAAATATATTTAGGCCTATACAGGTCTACTCTCAGCACAGTTCTACTGCGATCAATGAAATTCCAATCACCGAGGGTCCGAGGGAGTATAGATCTGGTATTAATCAAATGAGCCAAATTAACGAAGCTGTGTGGGGAAGGTGATAGCAGAGCGACATAATTGGAATTCAATCAATTCAATGGCGGATGGAGGATTGACTTCCACGAAAAGGTTAGCTACAGGGTCGTGTCATAGGTCCATTCAGTGCGGTGCACCGAATGCCTCTGAGCCGAGAGTTTTGTTGCCATTGTCTTTTGTGAGTCTCATTGTTACTTAAGCCTTTTGTAAAATCAGTAAGTGTAAGAAAACATTAATTTCACTAAGTTCACCGACGTGCCGTGCTTGCTTACAAACCCGCTACAGCCGACAAACCATATAGGCTGTCATATTGAACAGCGGATTTTTAAAAAATGACAAATCTTGTAAGATTTCTGAACGGCACTTTGCCCCTGCTGTAACACTTTGCACCGACACTCGAAGAACCTTAAACACGGCCATGGTTATCTATGAGAATAGCGGAAATTTCCGGAAGCATAAGTAGTGGCGGTGTCAATTGGAGGGGTAGGGGTATATATATAACATCAACACTTTCATTAGGGTACGAGGAGGGGCAATCAGTGACAATTTGAGCGCCTCTGAGTAGTTTATTTTACTTGAAGGAGCGCTATATAAGAGTCCGAATGAATGAATGAATGAATGAATGAATGAATGAATTGATGCTTTCATGTAGGCCTACCTTTTGGAAGTTTGAACTGAAACGTCTCGTCGTATTTGGGATTTTCGTTAGCGCGAATAATTTTCGTCTTGTGCCTCGAGCTTTTGGCCGGCAGGAGGGCGAGACGGACCTGGGTGTTGGTCGACCCCCCTCGCTCCTGGTTGGGTATCTCGGACGCTTCGTGCACCGTTACATTCAGTCGTTTGCGAGTGAAACTGTAGTCAAGAGTGCAATGAATGCGGCCACATCTAGACATTTCCTGTAGGTCGCTGACGTCAAACAGCTTCTCCTGTCAACAACAGAAAGTTTCTTTTTCTATTACAAGACACTGGAAAACGATTCGCCTGCAGCTGTCAGTAGGCCTATGCCACTCTCACATGTACAAGAAAAGATATAAAATATATTGCTTCTTTGTTCATTTTTAAAACTGTTTTGTGTAAACTACTGCTGGTAATTTCCACTGGGACTATAATGCTACCTAGGCTTATTTCAGCTACATTTGCATTGATATAAATCAGAAACTTTATCAACGCAACTATTCAAATTTGCTTTTAATGCTCTAGAGACTCTGTAGTAGAAATGCGTAGACAACGCCTATAGACTATGCTCGGTCCAGTAAGGGCGTATATTATTTGACTCTGATATTTATTTATTTACAGGGCTGTTTTTAAGAAATTGTTAGAACTGCACAACTCCTTGGCTCCTTCTTTCCTTTCCCCTCCTCCATGGTAAATTACTTCCAATCGGAGGACAATGACCTTTTTGCTAGTTTTAACTGTAGCCTACAGAAGTGATTCTACAACTGCACAAATCCATTTAGAACAGCATATTTTGTGTACAACTGCACGTTAAAAAGTCCTGTTTATTTACATACAACAATTATAGCCTACATGTTGACTTAAAATGTGACTTGTCAGTGAAACTCTGATTCAGTATCCGCGCTGTAGACGGTAGCGCCTCTGAGTGGAAACTTGAAGGGGCGCTATAGCAAATGTGAGAAGAAGAAAAATGCAGACAGCTGAAATTAGAGATTCGACAGCGAGAGGCGTGACAACATTGTCGGACATTTGAACCAGCCAATAGGAAGGAGACAGAGAACCGGAAGCGAGGTCCGTCGACGTGAAACTCAATCCCCACGAACATCCGTTCAATTAATGTCCTTCACTCGGAGAATTTTTATAGCGCCTCTTCAGATACGCCTAACTTACAGCTGCCTAATAAAAAAATTACATGCGGCTTTTTCAGATGTTCATTGCGATTGTGCACACTCAATAGTTTTGTTCTATTCTATATATTGACATCAAAGTCAGTTGTTAGTTTAAGTTTTGAAGGACTTTGATTCATGTCAACCTAGCGCGCTTGCATTCATCAGTTTGTCTCGTAAACAGCAATTAGCCACTTCACTGGTATACACATTACACATTAATAGGCAGCCACAATTTAGCGGGAGGCTGCGGAACATGTACTTTTCTTTCGGATGTGTTCTTTACATCAAAATGATTCGTATAATTATCTCTATGTATACCATTAATGAGATTATTGCTCCTCATCGAACAAAATTAATTGAGTCGCACACTTACTCTTGTCGTCTGTGACTGATAATTCTCACAATCAACTATGCAGAGGTTATATATAGGAAGGATCAGGCCCGGATTAAGCCCTCGGGGGGCCCGCCGCCATATTCTCAGGGGGGCCCTTAATCCACCTTGGCCTTCCATCACCATACCCTCCCACATGTTAATGCAAGCCTATTATTGACTATATAACTCGAACTTAATAATGTGTAGCCATAATGAGAAACAAAACTAATTCTGCACTTATAATAAATATAATTTCTTCTACCTGATGAATAGGCTAACTCCAAAGTCCTTGGTGCGACCTGCTGAAATGGTAGGCCTATATATAGCTGGCACCGCCACTGTTTGCACAACATGATGAACTGAACCAATTCATAGGGGAATAGTGGGCCTACTGCAGCTTCTAAAAAAAACTCAACCACCAAAATATGTTTTTTTTCAATGCGAGCAGCCTAACAATTCTCCAATCATGGACATCGAAGACCGTTAAAACTCTTAGCACAATCTGAACTTCTTTGCATGCAGCATTCTATAGCCTATATCTTAATTAAAGCGCAAACCGATTGTGAATTACCAAAAAGGTTTCAGTGCGAAATTGATTCCTCCCTTCAAATGCAACTTTACGCAGTTTCATTTCCCACATTGATGTTTTCTTGTTCTATTTAAGAGTATTTGTAATACCGACAATCCTGATTATGGCTGACATAGATATATATATAATATAGGGGCACTTAACTGCCTTCATAAAGACCAATCAGCATTTGACGTCAATTTACACACACTCCTTGGAGTGAAGCTGAATAAATGGGAAAATGCACATTTTAAATTCTTGCTATTCACGAATGGGGGGCCCCTGACGGCGGGGGGCCCGCCGCCATGGCAGACATGGCATATTGGTTAATCCGGCCCTGGGAAGGATCTGCGACGTGGCATCGCTCCCCCATCAATTCTAATAGCCTACATGTAGACCTATACATTTGACATTATAGCACTTCTTCTTACTGTGGACAACCCCTCTGACTCAACGCTGCGCTCGCGAATCAGCTGGTGCCCTGAGCTTAACTTCTGAAGCTTTGAGGTTATACGATTACGGTTACAATTACTATTGTTACTCTTTTATCAATTTGAAGCGTTCTTGCTTAAGACGGAGAATTTTAGATGCATGCACTCGTGAAGAAGAGGAGACGAAGAAGACGCCTAAAATTAGGCTTTGTCAGCGTTATTTGCTTGGCCACCATATGATTAGAATCATTAGATTAAATCTGCCTTTACTTAGATAATTATGGAAGCATATAAATTAGAATATGTTTAATGTTTAACCAACATCTGATTCTGGATTGACGATCTCCTGTCCAGCAGTAGTCTCCCCCGTTCGGTCTCCCGCCGTTGTCGTCATTGTCGTCGTCGTATTTCCGTCGGTGTTTATGTCGGCGTTGGCGTCTCCTTCTTCTTCCGGTATTCGTCGGTCTTTGTCGGGCGTCGAGTGATGATCCAGTTGATCACCTGGTCTCAAACCGTTCGCCAATGGTTCTCGTCTTCCATCTATCAACGACAGACATAATATTATTATTATCATCATAATTATTGCGGTTGGCTTTAATCGTTTTTGTATAATGCAAGCAAATGGACTCAGTTATGCAATGAAAACTCGATCAAGGTAAATAGTTGTCTTTACAAATCTTTGTGGTTAGTCTATAAAATTAATGGGTAACTTAAAGTAACTAAAATTAAATGCAGCGCTATGGGCGTATATATGTTACAGGCAATGTGTAAAATCAGGGATTTTGTAAAATGCCTGAAATTTTTAGGCAATTTGTAAAATCCCCAATTCACTCGGGCACTTTACACAATCCCTGAAAAAAACAGGGATTTTGTAAAATCCCTGAAATCTGAAGCTGAAAATTTGACAGATTGCCTGAAACCCAAATGAACATAATCGTTGTTTATTATGGAAACAAGCCACTTAAGTTTACTTCAATTTAATTTTTCGAATTTTAGTTTTTAATTTTCAAAGTTAATTACATGTAGTTAAAGTCATCTATAGCCTAATACATCAAATTTTTTCAAATTTGTAAACTGCTATGAACAAATCGAATACTAACAGCACTACCACTTACATTTTAAAAAGTTTAATACTACATAAAATTACTTGTCGAGACCCCTCCTGAATGTTTCTTCTAAGTTCACTTCCAAATTCATTTTTAGTTCAGTTTTTAAACGGCTACACCAGTTTTTGTTTACACATGACGTACTCGAATGACATCGACTGTTACATTTGACCTTTGCTTTGAAACATTTGCACCTATTTGTCTTGCAGCGTCCAGTCCCTGAGCAGTTGCATTTAAAAAAACCTTGCCCACCACATTTGGATTCAAATTGAACAGCACTTCGAAGTCCTACTTCCTGTTCTGTTGAAATGTCATTGTTAGTTAGTAGCTTGTGGGCACACAAATCAAATTGATTACGGGAGTATTTCCCCTACAACATTCCAGCCCTTACAGCGATTCTGTAGAGGTCGTTGTTGTCACGCTCACAAACAACACCCATTATATTTCGAGGATATCTCCGGCCTCTGTCAACGAGGGGAATATATATGGTGACATTGTCTCCTGTGTTTGCAGCAACGTTTGTCACTCGGCTACGCTTTACCATACGCTCTGCCTGATCAACCATTGCATCCCGAGCTCGCTTACGTTGTGTTTTAATTGTAACACGATTCTGTTCCAGAGCTGAACTATTTTTGTCCATGACATCTTCCAGCAAAACAGGCTGGTTGTCGAGATTGTGCTGTTCCGATGTACCCAGACCTGATCCATTGATGACTGCTACCTCTGTTGATGTGGAAAGACCTGTCTGGTTGGTGTATGAGGATGTGATATAAAATTAAATAGACAGGCTGACTTATGGCCCGCAGAACCATAGATATAATAAACCTGGATATTAGAATAACCATACTTACTTACTTACTTCAATATTTCAAAGGGAAAGTGAGTCGCAACAGTCGATGGCAACGTTCAGTTATGTTCGTCATTTCGTTTCAGGCAATCTGTCAAATTTTCAGCTTCAGATTTCAGGGATTTTACAAAATCCCTGTTTTTTTCAGGGATTGTGTAAAGTGCCCGAGTGAATTGGGGATTTTACAAATTGCCTAAAAATTTCAGGCATTTTACAAAATCCCTGATTTTACACATTGCCTGTAACATATATAATTATTGTTGCGTGAATTTCGACAAAACTCAATGAAGGTTTGGCGCTGAGAAATTTACATTTGCATGCATACAGCAATAATTGTTATCGCCTGTGCTGCTGCTGCAGCTGTTCTTCTGTGACCGTCAGAAATGTGATTGTCTTTCATGACCACGGTACCACCTACTTTATACCTCGGTTTCTTGTGCATATTAACTTTACAGCATGCAACATTCTTTTGATTGACATGTATAGTTTGTATACACTGTTTCTTTGGTGCGTTGCGTCTTAACATTATTTTCTTTGGCCTATTGAATGATCATGCTCTGTTGACATGTTGACGTTTTCGTAGCCGTAGACGTGTTGACGTATTATTCTCCGTTGGCGTGTTGGCGTATTATTCTCCGTTGACGTGTTGACGTATTATTCTTTGTTGGCGTGTTGACGTATTATTCTCCGTTGGCGTGTTGACGTATTATTCTCTGTTGACGTGTTGACGTATTATTCTCCGTTGGTGTGTTGACGTATTATTCTCCGTTGGCGTGTTGACGTATTATTCTCCGTCGACGTGTTGACGTATTATTCTCCGTTGACGTGTTGACGTATTATTCTCCGTTGACATGTTGACGTATTATTCTCTGTTGGCGTGTTGACGTATTGTTCTCCGTTGGTGTGTTGACGTATTATTCTCCGTTGGCGTGTTGACGTATTATTCTCTGTTGACGTGTTGACGTATTATTCTCCGTTGGTGTGTTGACGTATTATTCTCCGTTGGCGTGTTGACGTATTATTCTCCGTTGGCGTGTTGACGTATTATTCTCCGTTGGCGTGTTGACGTATTATTCTCCGTTGGCGTGTTGACGTATTATTCTCTGTTGGCGTGTTGACGTATTATTCTCCTTTGGCATGTTGACGTATTATTCTCCGTTGGCGTTAACGCATTCAATTCGTTGACGTGTAAGATAGATGTGTATTCTCTATGTTTGCTTGTGTTCACTGTTCAGGATATGATATTATTACTTTTAAGCTTATTGACATATGACATTGACATAATAATATTATATATTATACTATCCTTTCGTCCATAGGTTTCTTTGGGCTGTTGGCGTAGGCTCCAGTTCTGCTCCGCTGGCCTGCAGCTGATGTGCATTAGTGCCAGTATAGTACCTGTAATGCTGCTATGAATTATTGCTTTTAATTGACGGCAAATGAGTATGCATTTATATATATATATAATTATATATATATTATACGCTTATGCTTGAGACGGCCGATGTATGGTCGATAGGGTCGTCATTAAGCCTACAGCCCAATTATTGTTTCCCCGTCATTAAATGTCCGGCCGTATCCGACTATCTATCCTGGTCCTTCTCCCTGGAATATTGAGTTACTTCTGCGCTTATTGATTCTCTTCTCTGCTGTCAACAGCTTTTCTTCGCTCGAAAACCAATTATTATTATCCGCAATTCTGAAGCTCTCTGCTGTTGCAATTGTTCAGAGAATCCTTTGTTTTATGCGAGACGACCATCTGGCTTCTCTCAGTCCCATCTCTAAGTCGATGACGATTATGCTGTCATTTCTATCAGATAAATAGACCATTGGGCTACTTCGAAAGGTATAGCTGTAGCAGCGACACGACTAACCCAGCGCCAACGAACCTATAATTGTATCGGGTGATTAAAGGTGCAATGATGTCTGGGTAATGTGGGTATCCATTGTCATGACGGCTATCATATAATGGAGGAAGATGCTCTTCACGACCAGCAGCTGCAGCGCAGGTCGTAGATCGTTCCCTCAGTAGACCGGTCGTTACCGATTCAATGACCCTTCTAGCCCTTCACATGGTACCGGACATTATCCTTTTAGATTTCGGAAGCCTGTTATAGGATGGAAGAGTCTATGATTGCATTGTACAACGCGAGCGCTTTAGAAACGCTCAAAGTTTATCACTCCATTCATGTCCGCACGAACGAATAATTATGTATAGGCTAATGCATCGGTAAACCTACACGTATGTATGGTATATTGTATGCATGTCTATGGATTTAATTGCTAATGCAGAACATTTCCAGCACCTGTCAAAGTTGCATTAAGCGCGCGTGTAGATCCAAGTAGGCCTAATAGCAGCTTAGTTGTTTGTAAGTCGTTATAACTATAGGCCTACTATACTATGCAATTTTTTTTATTTATAAAGCACCTCGAGCCTTCTGCCCTTCTCATTGCACAATCTAATCAGAGGCGCTCGTATGGCCACTTAAACACTGACAGCTCACAATTCCACGATTACGATATAAGATATTTTTCACAATAACAATGCCGAAGGCATGCAATTATATATCTAAACTAAAGGATATAGACAGGCGAGGAGTATCGCTGTATGGATTCTATGCATTAGGAAATTTATACAGCACAAAAACCTCTAAAAATACAGAAATTGCCATTTGGCAATATCAAAGTCAAAGATAATGCTATCTTGCATAATTGATTAGGCCTATCTACTTTTAATACAAGAAACAGAATATACTTGTACTGGAATGAGGATGTGTTTTTATTGCAGAATTCAGAGATTAAAGAAGTCTGCCGACTTGATCTATGCTGAAGTCTGGGTATTATGAATTGACTGTCTTCAGCATTTCTTAGTCTAAAAAGGAGTCAATATCACATATCTAAGTCCTCTCAGGCTAAGACATAAAAACCCAAGAAACTAAACAGAGCATCAAGATTCGGGAGGGGAGACTACGTACGCTTTAGAATGTTCTGTCTGTTCTTAGTATGCACTTTGAACTCCGTTTCAGTTTTTAACGAAAAGAATGAAGCTTAGTTGGGTTTTAGGATGGTCAGTCATAGGACGACTGGTCATAGGATGATTGGTGGTCATAGGATGATTGGTCATAGAATGATTGGTGGTCATAGGATGATTGGTCATAGAATGATTGGTGGTCATAGGATGATCGGATAAAGGATGGCCAGTCATATAGGACGACCCGGAAAGGACGCATTTAGTTGATTAACTAAAAATATAGAATCTATGTAGGAGAGTTACTTTGCCAAATTTTGCTGCAAAAAATAGTTCGACATTATTTTACAGGCGGTAGAGTGTTCTTTCGGCATAAACCACGGCGTGTATTAGACTGAAAATTACTCTTTTGCGCATATTAAAACCTTTACAGCTTCGTCCTCTAACCTACGACTGCTCGTGGATCATAAAATCTCGTCGCTCTTGCAATTTAAAAGCTGTCATATATAAATAGCCTTGTCTCAATAACCTCACCGAGCTAATGATAAATTATGGCCTACTCGTTTTGTCTATTTATAGGCGACAATTTATGCGATGATAGGCTCATATGCTGTGGCATTATTATCCATACCATTACACAATTTACGGCATGCCACCCTTTCTGTTATAAACAGCTTTTATTCACGCGTGATATACGCTTGGGCCCTATAATATTATGGTCCCATTGGTCCGTATATCTGTACAAGATAGCAGAGATCAGTCTTCATATATCAATGGCACAATGATATCTTTGTGTATCATCGCTGTGTTCTTCCTTGCACAGTTCCTACCAATGATACTGTGACAATTAATCTTTCGTACGGTATTGTAACATGCCCAATTATTGTGCTATACGAAATACGGATAACGTGCGCAACTGCGCGTGCAGTATAAAATAATACCATAACACTTTCATGTCGTACATGTACCAGGCAACTTGTTTGATATGAAATGGACAACATACATGTATAGGATATATAATTGTATAGTATTTAGTCAACTATAACCTGCATTTACCGGGTGTATATAGCCTACATCGAACGCCACTAATTAACTTGAAACGTGTCTG
The DNA here is from genome assembly GCA_945859605.1 of Lumbricus rubellus. Lineage (NCBI taxonomy): Eukaryota > Metazoa > Annelida > Clitellata > Crassiclitellata > Lumbricidae > Lumbricus > Lumbricus rubellus. The sequence continues at coordinate 31,076,919 of OX243812.1, read as the reverse complement.
AATTGAGCTGACTGCATTAGAAATGTCACATACATTTTGGTCGTGGGTGACGTTACAGGCGTCTGTGTTTAAATTGCACAGCACAACTAAAGCCTCCATTTACGACTTTCCGATGTTATAAATTTTTTTATTTGACACTTAAATGTAAGAGTTAAAGAAATATACATTGACCGAAGCTACATACAAGCGTCTTAACTGACCATGCAGTGACCAGTGACCAGTGATCACTGACCGGCTCATGTATACCCTCTGCAGTTGTTAGCCTTTCGTTCGCATGAGCAGACTTTCAATAATCCCGAGTGGATCATGTCAGAGGAATAGAATCGTCGTCGTCGTTGGTCGATGGATGAGGAGTAGAGCGAAGAGGAGGAGAACCAACGAGAGACGGACGGATATGAAGCCGAACAACGACGCTGTGGGACGAAATTTAGAATGATTACCTCTCAGACGAAGACGACGACGACGATGACGATGACGATGATGATGACGACGACGATGATGATGAGACTCAGACAGTGAAACATTATTCGCCCACACACATTAATATTATCATAGGCTTATTGAAAGTCTGTTCATGAGGACGAAAGGCTAGCAACTGCAGAAGGTATGTAAGGGTCAATGGTCAATGTATAAGGGTCAATGGTCAATGTATAAGGGTCAATGGTCAATGTATAAGGGTCAATGGTCAATGTATAAGGGTCAATGGTCATTGTATAAGGGTCAATGGTCAATGTATAAGGGTCAATGGTCAATGTATAAGGGTCAATGGTCAGAGTTCGGACACTTTAACGTAGCATCGGCCAATGTATAATCTTTAACTCTGAGTTGCCTCAAGATCCCTCTCTCACAATGCTACTGCAGTTACTACTGTGCATGCCTTTGTCATGTCTAGTAGAATCGATCATTGCAGTTCGGTAGCCTACTTGTGAGTCTGCCACTTGGACTGGGGACTACGGTCCTTGAACGAGTTCTTCGTTCGGTTGCTCGCCACATTGGCCGCATTCTTATAAATATGACCGTCTCTGACTATTATGCGTGACGTTCTTCACTGGCTTCCTGTTTCACAGCGCATATCCTCCCGAGATTCTGCTCTTGTTTGGCGATGACTTCTTCATTGTGCTCCATCATAGCCTACTTGTCTATAGCCTTTGTCGACCTGTCTCCGGACGCGAAACCCGTAGAATTCTTTGCTCTGCGGCAACAGGAAAGCTTTTGATTCGACGAGCTCGCACTTCTATAAAAGAGCACCAGGCCTTTTCTATTGTTGGTCCAGCTGGAATGGCCTCCCATTAGCCTTGCGACTTGGCTAAATTCCTCTGCATTCCTTAAGTCTCTCAAATCCTCATTTTTAAGGCTGTGACCGGGCTGAGTAGGTCCCTTGAAGAGGCGCTGTATACATTCTCGAAATAATTATATGAATGAATAACACACACGCACCACACACGCGCGCGCGCGCGCACACACACACGCATATATTGTCATCATACAAGCATAATGCATGCACATTGCACAGTTGCGGGTACGTACTGATACGTGCGTAGGTCTATATACGTACGATCATGCATGCATTGCAAATCCATACAATACGATGTACAAATGTACATATAATACGCACACATTCGAATACACGTGTAGCTACAGGTATTACAATAGCTGTATACTAACAGTAAACCCCGGTCCAGTGTTGAGAACGACCTAATGGTCGCAGAATTGATTAAACTGAAAGACAATCAAGTCCTAATGGCATTGCATTGACCGACCCAATGGTCACAAAGGACCATGCACGTGACAAACGAACACTCAATGTATTACGCATACATGTAGGCCTACATTCGTCGTCCTACTGTAGTCTTCAGTCGGTATATAACGTTTATTTAATTCGTCCAAACTCTTAGATACATATATAGCCTACACGTTTGAATATTATTCTTTTTTCTTCTCTTTATCAGTTTTTCTCCGTTTCTCAATCGTTGACACGACTGGGTCATTGTCACGTCTCTCTCTCTCTTCCTCAATCTCTTTCTCATTATATCTTCCTCGTCTCTCTCTTCTTTCTCATTATCTCTTTAACTCTTTGACTCCTTCACTCTTCTCCCTCTCTCTGTCTCTGTCTGTCTCTGTCTCTGTCTGTCTGTCTCTGTCTCTGTCTCTGTCTACGTCTTTTCGCTCTGTCGCTTGTGTCCGCAATATTCGCACGCAAGCACGCCTTCCGCGCATTATACGTATACCTCAATACCGTTGGTCTGACTACAATAGGTGCAAATGCAGCATCATGTCTCACACACATGAACTCTGTCTTGCATGGGTGGAACTGCATTAGACAAAGCTGTCTGGACTAGAAATGCGATGTGGAAGCCGTTTAATTAGAGCACCCGGTCAGCAATGCAGAAAGACTTTACATTTAGGTGATGTCTGTGCACCAGATACCTGAAGCAAATTATTTATTCACCTTTGCTCAACACTATCGAATGAATCTCTGTTGTATGTGTGAAAGCCTAGCATTTTATTTTATGAAAAACTTTCGAATGAATTTTTTGATTCAACAAAATGCGAACAATCGGGATTTTGAACATCAACTGAAAGAATGACTAACTTAATTAGCAACAGTCATGGTATAATTTAAATAGAGAAAGTACGCTAATGTGAAGTCATTATATAGACCTATGGAACCCTGTAGCAGTCAGATATACACAGAGATACACGTAGAATCGTAGATACAGAGATATGTTCGGAGACAAATACACAGCAAATACACAAAGATACGCAGAGATACACAGAGATACGTACAGATACACAGATATACGTAGAAATACACAGAGATACGTAGAGATACACAGAGATACGTAGAGATACGCAAGGATATGCAGAGATTCACAGAGATACATAGAGAATTAGAGATACATAGAGTTTCGCAGAGATATACAGTGATACGCAGAGATACACAGAGATACGCAGAGATACACAAAGATACGCAGAGATACACATAGACACGTAGAGATACACAGAGATACATAGAGATACACAGAGGTACGCAGATATACACAAAAATACGCCGAGATACACAGATATACGTAGAAATACACAAAGATACGTAGAGATACACAGAGATACACAAAGATACACAAAGATATGCAGAGATTCACAGAGATACATAGAGAATTAGAGATACATAGAGTTTCGCAGAGATATACAGTGATACGCAGAGATACACAAAAATACGCCGAGATACACAGAGATACACAAAGATACACAAAGATACGTAGAGATACACAGAGATGCACAGAGATACACAGAGATACTGATCTACAGATCAGAGTGTTAATCTCTCTGAATTGGGTTGGATTAGAGAAAGACAATGGGAGACAAGACGAGCCAGAAAATTCAGTAAGATAAATACGAATCAGTTGAATATTGTTTTACCGATTCAAGTCATCGTTTCATTCTCACAATATTATGATCGTGGGTGACTACTAATTTACGCATAGGTGTCACTGCATGCTTGCATAGTAGACGTCTTGAATTGACCCGACACGTTGACCCGTAAATGCACTAGCACACCTCATATAAATAATCTGTCAATGGAAAAACCCCGTTTAAAAAAGGATTGGGAAGATGAGACAGACTTCTTAACGGAAGCTAATCGGATGTTACCATGGCAACCAAATAAACAATTCATCTGCGTCACGAGTGCGACGACCCCTGGTGGTGAAGCAGAGACACGTCGAATGGATACATCGTGTAGCCTACTGCTGCTGATCGATGAGCAGCCGTCTATACGGAAGATTGAATTGCCACAATCTGTAGTCGTTTGGATCAATTTAAACATTGCATTCAATCGATGGACATGTGACCGGAAGCAATTGGTCGGTTAAGTGCAATGAGCCCCGCTGCTGCTGCTTTTGACCCTCCAAAAAGACTCGAATCTCAGTTCCATTTACGGAAATGCCTTTTTATATCTTCAATATTTATTTATATCATTTATGCTGTTTTGCACGCATGTTATGACACTGCCTATAAGGATACGTTATTTCAATTTCTTCACGCAAAGAATCAAAGATTTAGGCCTATACGTGACTTAGATCTGGAGCACATAACCATCTTCCGTCTTTTATAAGTGTGTGCAGTCGACGGACGTGGGATGTTTATCTTGAGGACGACCGAATGGATCTGAATTGAAGACAGATTCGTAAGGATCTGAATCGAAGACAGATTCGTAAGGATCTGAATTGAAGACAGTTTCGTAAGGATCTGAATTGAAGACAGATTCGTAAGGATGCAGTCCAATCCTCGCAACATCGTCGCATCGATTTCGATGACACACGAATCATTGATCAGCCGGATACACAGAGGAAATCTATTCGACATTGATATAGGTCTATAGCAGCACTGAGATGCCTGCAGGCATTGAGTCTTGATGCGCCATTCGGAAGCCAAATAACCAATATCATGAGCAAAACCAGTGACACATTATTTTCTTCCAGTTTTAATTAAGCGGGTGACCAGGATTGATGTAGTGCGTCTATATACGCCCATAGGTGCTGTACGACTTTTCCGATTTCCAAATGGGCAAATAACTGATAATGCTGCAGCGAAAAAATTGCTTTTTATCGGGGGAAATGATCAGATTTATGACAGGACATTATATGGTCATCATTCTTGCAGGTTTTCAATAAACAGTGCACGCATATATATATTATATATTATATAATATATATATATATACATAATTATATATATTATATAGGGCCTATGTTATATATACATACAAAATGTCATAGTCTACATAAAATTATAGTCTATACATCTAACTTATTTTATAGCTTAAATACACCAGCGACATATTTTTGCTGCGGATAGAAAGCACGATAGGCTCCTACAATATACGGAAATATCAGGAATAAGAGGGAAAACAAAGAGACAAAATCGATCTTTGAACAAGAAGATTTCATTTGGAACATTGTTAAAAGACGAGAAGGTAGACAAGGGATGCTAAGGAAAGGAATAGAATGGTCATTAGGCCTATAATTGAGATAAAAAATATCCTATATGCACAATGTTGAAATCAGTTATAAACAGGGTGCAAAAATCAGACGACTATATAAAACTGATTATATTATAGTGCAGTCATAGGAACTTTTTATGACACGAAATGGCCATCGATAATAATAATAACGACAATTTATATGGCGCCGTGCCACAACTGTATATGTATACCACGGCGCCTGACAGTCAACTAACATCATGGTATACGCCCTACGGATGGTCCAGACGAGTTTAAAAAGGTCATTGCAATCTCTCGGCTTTATCGCCGCGCCCGTTTGCGATAATTATCTGGAGGAGAATTATACGTCCCTGCTGACTTTTTTGGGGAGAAAAGCAAACTGATTATTCTGTGAGCAGAGACAGACATCTATATGTGCATGGAGCACTTGAATTCTGGCTGTGCATGGGTCGCTTCGTGACATTGCGATTGATATGCGACTGGCATGGTCATTGGTCGTCATCGACTGGCATGGTCATCATGGTCATTATATACTGGACAAAGTGGTCAGACTTGCAATTAATTTTTATCAACATGTGAGGCATTGCAACTCAACGATAAAATAAAAAGGAAAGATTTCGTCAGTACTTATGCTTACATGTATGCATGCATTTGTGTGCATTAGCTACTGCGTGCAACTGAACTGTGCATAGGCTATATGACTTGTGTATATACAATCATCCTGAAATGTTATAAACTATTCTAAGATTTAAACCAGCAATATTCTGTAAATTAACTGCATTTCCCATGTTGATAAAGTGTTTACAGCGGATTTTATTCAATCGTTTCGCTTCTACAGCTTTACACCAGCGACAAACGGCCCTCGCCATTCCTTTTGTAATGTCCATGACTTAAAATCGCTTGAATGCAGATTTGACTATTTCAGGCTGTTAGACGTCAATTTTTATGATTTTTCACTGATAGAAAATCTAAAGAAACTAGAAATTCTCGATTCAAGTATATTTGAAGAAAGACCCTTTTTCACTCCCACCCCCGGTGTGTTTACACTTCCGACTTAACCTACCAGTGTAATAAATAGTGCAAGAACTAAAGACAGTTTTTGTGAGAATTATATGGGGACCGTTCTTACAAGATAACACAATATTCATTTCGAGACATTTTCCAATAAGCCAAGACCATGTCCCTCGAGACCAAGACCAAGTCAATAGGTTCCGAGAGACATCAGAAAGAAACATGTTTCGGAACGTCTCCAGATCGACGTCTCGAGACCGAGACAGTGTCTCGAGACCATACAGCTCAGCAAACAGATATGCGGGCTTTTATATTATTTATGCACGAATATTATTCAAATGTGTGTGCAAATATGTGCATTTGTGAACATACATGCATGCACACATGCAGACATATAGATGCATCATGTCATGCATGTACATACTTGCATCATGTGCATGTGCGATTGTGCGATTGTGTGTATATGTCTATGCCTTCTATGCATGTGCTGAAGTCATAAATCGTCGACGGGCAAATCGTGTAAATCTGATTTTGGGAACGAACGACTAACGACTTCTATTTATATTGTCTGCTGCTGCTGCTGCTGCTGGTGCTGGTGCTGCTGCTGATGCTTCTGATGCTGCTGCTGCTGCTGCTGTCCAGTCTCTGTGTTTCCGTTGATAGATGCCATGGTTGCTGCTGCTGCTGCTGTTGCTGGTGCTGATATTGTTGCTGGTACTGCTGCTGCTGCTGGGGATGCTGCTGGGGATGCTGATATGCCATCATCATTATGCCTTGGATTGCTCTTTAGCTGCTGCTGGGCACTAATTCCTCTGCACACACACACACACACACACACACACACACACACACACCGTGCATGCCTGCAGCCACTTGGAGCCCAGGGAATTGGATATAAATTGTACGCTGCAATACGATCGTGGTCGCTGTCACGGTGTGCTATTGAGAACATCGTCGTTCGGAACTGTGTTCTGCCTGAATGCATCCGTGATGATGGAAAGAACTCTAAAGAAAAACACGGAGAAGGCCGAGAAGTTGTTGCTATAATTTTAGAGAGGGTTGCAGGAATATGGGGTGGGCCGTGGAATTTGGAAGAGAAAATATGCAGAGCAAAAGGGTAGAAACAGGACAAATATTAACAACAATATCGTTATCATTATTATTATTGTTATTATTTTTTTGCCCCGATGTATACAGGATCCTTCAGAGACACCACTAGCGCCTAGTATAAAATCACGGTCTGGAAAGGCCCTATTCATATTCTGTGTCCTGATCGGCGAAAGTGCCCCTTAAGGCAACTGCGTTGTAGCGTTGTATCATCAGCGAGATGCGCTGGAACAAAAATGCTGTTTCGTATTTTATTATTATTATTATTATTATTATTATTATTATTATTATTATTACTACTACTACTACTACTACTACTACTACTACTACTACTACTACTACTACTACTACTACTACTACTACTACTACTATTATTATTATTATTATTATTTCAGGCCTCGTCCCAGGCTTCAAAACCATCCAGAAATGTACCTCTGAATGCAATGGCATTGTGACGTCCGATAAGCGCCCTTTAAAGAATGCAGATGGACATTTGAAGTTCACACCAGAGCTTAGAGCAACATTGCAATTGATTAGGAGTAAAAGCGTGGTGAAAAGAAGAAGAAGATGATGAAGAAGAAGAAGAAGAAGGAGGAGGAGGAAGAGGAGGGAGGGTAGAGAGAGACAGAGAGACAGAGCGAGAGAAAAAAGAGACAGAGACAGAGAGACAGAGACAGATAGAGACAGAGACAGAGACAGTGAGTCCACAACTGGCGCAGGTGATAGCAATAGAAGCAAATCGAGTCTGCGTGGAATGTGTCTCGTATACGAAGAAGACATTTTCTGGTAGTGCAGGATGGCCCTAAGTCGTGTATCGAGGTGGAAGGGTCGGGAATTCTTCAGCAGTGTATAATGTGTATTTAACACGAGTGCAATGAGTGCATGCGGGTTTTTGTTTTGAAGGCCTATGCCTTACAGCGCGGCATGTGATTAGTAGCATTTACGTGATTATGCACAGGTCATAAATTCATTTTTTTAAATCAACTTTTTAAGCTGTATGCGGAAAAAGACAGACTGCAGACTGTTATCAAATGTGTCACAACAACACCTATAGGTATAAGTCGCAACTGTCAAGTATAATACAGGTATAGCAACTGTCAAATACAGGTATAGCAACTCAAATACAGGTATAGCAACTCAAATACAGGTACAATGTACAATGTACATGTATAGCAACTCGCGAAAGAAACAAACAGCAGCTATTCACAATGAACCGCAGAGTGAAGAGAGCAAGGAGCATGAAGACTGGAAGTGAAGGGCCATGCACATACCCCCTACCCACACCTCCCCCCCCGAAAGCTGCAAGTAAGAAGCAGCAGCAAATGTCATTGGTCTGTCGTGCACAGTGTCTAGACATCTTGTGATCATCGATGCGATGCTGCTGGTGATGTTGGTGCTGATGCTGCTGATGCTGCTGATGCTGCATGTGCATCGCTCCAATCTGTTATTCATGAAAGTCTGATGTTTTTTGCTAAGCTGGAGCTCTTGCGAAAGAGTCACGCGTCACTGTAAGCTCAGCATTCGCTTATCTATCAAATGCTGAGACTTCTGCTACTACTGCTGCTGCTGCTGCTACTGATGCTGCTACTGATGATGCTACTACTGCTGCTGCTGCTACTGATGCTGCTACTGATGCTGCTGCTGCTGCTACTGCTACTGCTTCTGCTTCTGATGCTGCTACTGCTACTGCTACTACTGCTGCTGCTCATGCTGCTGCTGCTGATGCTGAGCTTCGTCAGGTCGAGACATGATCTGCAGCTTAAACGAACCGATACGCTGCTGCAGGCGTCTGCGGCTGCGCAGCACGTTTCGTCTTTTTTTACAGCGCGTGCACGATGCAAAGAAACCGAAAAAATTAATATGAAAAAATAATTAATTATTAATTATTATGACGATGCGTTCACGTGCGCATGTAGCATTATACACGTACTTGTATAGGTCGTATACGTACATGTATGCGCACGCAGGTATAGAGTGCATGGAAAACTTCCCATTGGGACAAAAACGCCTCCTTCTCGCCCTGTCTTCCCTGTAGTCCAGGCGGTACACAAAAGTAAACTGCACTTTTTGAACACGGGTTGCCGCTTGGCACAGTTGTAGCTGGGACCTAAGAGAACATTTTAAGAAGGGAAGGCAGTCGAAATTTCCCTTAGAATTCAAGATGGCGGCCTTTTTCAAAATGGCGTCCTGAGGCTAAGAAATTCTTATAAATCATCGTATCATCTCGAGTATGGTGTCGTTTCTATATATTTCGGACTCAAGGAACATGAATCTGAGGTCAAAATCAACATTAGACATCAAAATTAAGCCAAAACAAGTGTTTTTACATTTAAAAACAGCAAAATATTGCTATTAAAAATCAACAAATAGTTCTTCATTTCCATTGCATGTTTTCCAATTTTCTTGTGGCATATTTCCTCATAAATCTGCATGGTTCATCACAGTTTTGATTATTATGCATCGGAACCATTGGGAATTGTCCTTAGAATTCAAAATGGCGGATTCTTAAAAATGGCGTCCTGTGTCAAAGACATCCATGCAAATTGTCAAGGCATGTCGCCTTTAGTGCCGTTTGCATATATGATTTTTTACTCGAGGAACACCAATCTAAGGTCAAAATCATCATAAGACATCAATACAAAGCCAATATGGTCAATGTTTTGCAAAACAGCAAAACTGTTTTATGAAAACAAATATTTCTTTTGTTTTCGTTGCTTTTCTTCAGTTTTCGTGGCATCCTTCCTAATTAATCTGGGTGGTTCTAGCGACTATGATGATGACGACAGAGACGACGTCATCATCCGATTCGTCTCCCTTGGCAACAGCGTCCGGTTCTGCGCCGTTATGGATGAGTGATTCGTTGATGACGAGATAGAAGAAGGTTCGCGCCTGACGAATAGTTGGACCGTGATCTCGGACCGTGACCTCCACGAACAACGTCAGATCGGTTGATTTAGACATGCGTGTGGTGGTGATGGTGGTGGTGGTGGCGGCAGTGTTGATGGAGATGACACCTGGTATCTGGTCGATCTGAAGGATTGTGCGGTGGCGGTGGTAAGCGGCGTCTACAAGATGCTGAGAGATGTAACAGGAGCATCAGCATCTCTTGCAATGATTGCCATCAGTCGACCATGACGATCCTGCCTCCTCCAGATCTATCTCCGTCATGCATGATGACCACTGTCTTCGTTGTCTTTAATTTCGGACAGATAACCTGGGGTAATTGTCATTCATGTCGATCACGTGAAGCGTCACAATCACCGATGACGTCACTTTCGGGAGCGACCATGAACCACCCTGCGAGCATGCGCCATAACACAGTAAACCGACATTATATTCAGGGTCGAGCAATTCGTCCTTGTAGATGAATCCGGTTGTTGCATTGTTGCTAAACGTAGCAGAATCGTTGAAACCATTGTTCCTCTCTGAGTCCTGGCTTCAGATGCAATAGACGACGCATGCGTACTCAATCGTATCCGCATAAGTTGCTATGATGCATCCTATCTGCGTTCCGATTGGCTGGTTTTCCAGGACACCGAAGATGTAGCCGAACTCAGTGATCCGTGTAATCTCGTCGTCAATGTCTTTTGATGGTCAATAAAAGCAGTACTGATGACGTCAAGGATGGCGTTCCAAGGTCGTGAGATGAGCGATGAAGGTTCCATCCTCAGAAAACTCGGCCACTCCAGACACTGTCAAGGCATTGACCATCACAATTGGTCCATTGTCATTGACGTCGGTGACGTGTATGATGACGCTGGCTTCGTCAGACAATCGGACGTCATGACTTGAGTCAACGGCAAGCATCTGCAGTTGATGGATAGATGCGGATTCAAGGTCCAGCCTTCTCAGCAGCTCAATTGTCTCGTTTCGATATTTATGCGAAAGAGATAGAACGTCCTTGAGAGCCTTGTGCTGGCACCGAGGTAGAACCGAACGAATCCATTCAATTCAAGGTCACGGTCCGTGGCCTTGACCTTGCAGATAGGATTCTGCCAAAAGCTCCTCTGAAACGAATACTTCGAAGGTCGGTTGGTCGAACTTCGTTGAATTGTTGTTGTAGTCGACTACGACCGCTCGAATGTCGAGCTGTCCGAATCAATTATCCGGTTGACGGGTTAAACGGACAGACAACGTGTTCACTGAACGGTGACGGGGTCTTTCTTTTGAACCCAATCAACTACGATCAGTACATCGTCATGGCCAAGGTCAGTCTAGATCGGTCGATTACACCCAAGGTCAACGTATCCATCTTGGTCTTTGACCTTGGGACGCCATCCCTGACGTCATCAGCACTGCTTTGTTGACGACAAGGTTTCAAGGTTAATTGATTACTGGTCTATAGTACCTTGCTCATAAGTGCTGTAATATGCCGAGCAAATTTCGGTCCAGAGTAACGGCCTCTGATGTCGTAGACCCTGGTAAAATCGGATCCAACCATTCCAAGGTTCACTGAGTTCAACTACAGCTTCGGTGTCCTTCAGATCGACCAGATACCAGGTGTCATCTCCATCAACACTGCCGCCACCACCACCACCATTACCACCACACGCATGTCTAAATCAACCGATCTGACGTTGTTCGTGGAGGTCACGGTCCGTGATCACGGTCCAACTATTCTTCAGGCGCGAACCTTCTTCTATCTCGTCATCAACGAATCACTCATCCATAACGGCGCAGGACCGGACGCTGTTGCCAAGGGAGACGAATCGGATGATGACGTCGTCTCTGTCGTCATCATCATAGTCGCAAGAACCACCCAGATTAATTAGGAAGGATGCCACGAAAACTGAAGAAAAGCAACGAAAACAAAAGAAATATTTGTTTTCATAAAAACAGTTTTGCTGTTTTGCAAAACATTGACCATATTGGCTTTGTATTGATGTCTTATGATGATTTTGACCTTAGATTGGTGTTCCTCGAGTAAAAAATCATATATGCAAACGGCACTAAAGGCGACATGCCTTGACAATTTGCATGGATGTCTTTGACGCAGGACGCCATTTTTAAGAATCCGCCATTTTGAATTCTAAGGACAATTCCCAATGGTTCCGATGCATAATAATCAAAACTGTGATAAACCATGCAGATTTATGAGGAAATATGCCACAAGAAAATTGGAAAACATGCAATGGAAATGAAGAACTATTTGTTGATTTTTAATAGCAATATTTTGCTGTTTTTAAATGTAAAAACACTTGTTTTGGCTTAATTTTGATGTCTAATGTTGATTTTGACCTCAGATTCATGTTCCTTGAGTCCGAAATATATAGAAACGACACCATACTCGAGATGATACGATGATTTATAAGAATTTCTTAGCCTCAGGACGCCATTTTGAAAAAGGCCGCCATCTTGAATTCTAAGGGAAATTTCGACTGCCTCCCCTTCTTAAAATGTTCTCTTAGGTCCCAGCTACAACTGTGCCAAGCGGCAACCCGTGTTCAAAAAGTGCAGTTCACTAACCAGAATCAGGTTTGTACCGCTTAGACTACTGTGCTATGTAGAGTGAACAATCTGACTGTTGTGGGACCTTTTACATGTATACATAGTTCTATCCTATTGAGATAATCGTGGTCTATGTGTGTTTTTTAGGGTTCGTATATCTTTTTGTTTTTAATAAAATTCGTTTTTTCATGTTCCATTGCAAGAGTTTGTTGGTGACGTCAAAATCATCATTGCAAATTAATATAATTATCGCACCAGTAAGAATACTGTAGGAGTATACAACGTTATTACGTTAAGCTGAAAGTCACGATTGGTGTAGGCCCACGCTCACACGTCGAACCAGTCAACGTAAACATTTCAGACGACAAGATCTGGCAGATGGAACGTATGTTCGGAGGAGTCTCTGAACCAAGTTGCGTCATTCATTCATTCATTCATTTCAGACATTTATATAGCGCTTCTTCAAGAGTATCTACTCAGAAGCGCTCCCGACCCAACCACGGCTAAAGAGAACAGTCTTGCGTCGATAGAACAGAACGACCACGTCGACCAGTGCTAAAAGTGTAAAAAGTGCCTGGACGCTTCTTACCTTTCCAAAAGAAGTGCCAGGACGTCCCTTACATTTCATGTGTGCTGGCCAAATAAGTGGCAGGACGGCATAGAGATTTGAAAATAAGTGCCATGACGCCGTCCATGACCACCATGCCACACTTTAAGCCCTGAGAACGACGACCGGACAGATGGCAGAGTTTTGCCCGGCAACGAGCAAACCCTCCTCACTAGTGCAAGGTAAGACACGGCCGCGAACCAATGACAATGCTTTCCGAACATTATTTCATGCTGGACAAGATCTCATGCCACACCGGCTGGTTATAGTCATGGAGAATCTGATAGAAGGAGTGCACAGAGAAGCCGTTTGCCTTGTATCGGTCGGTAGATTGAAGAGCCACGAGTGACAAACAGTCGAGCTCACTCATCTAATGGTCCGTGTCTGTCTGTCGTCCCCCACTGACTCATAAACGATCGGATACAATCTTAGTCTATGCACCACAGACTTGGGTTTTTTGGGGTAAAAATCCGTACATGCGCACGGTGAAAAAATCATGGTTCCGACTCCATCGTTCATCAGAAGGAAGGGCAATCACACGGACCAAAGCGACTTGCGAAAATATATTTCAAACGTACAAAATCTACGGCAACGCCAACGCATAAAATTAGTACGCAGACGCCAGAACCCAAGCACGTCTAAAGATAGCTCTGGCGAAAAACCGTCGAAATTATTTTTAATTTTTTTAATTTTTTTATTGTCAAAGAAACAAAAGAGAACATAAGTAAGCCTACAATTAGTGGATACAGCACGGTCTCTAAGCAACAGGAAGGCCGGGAAAAGCTAAGAGCTTATATCAAACTGGTCCCTAAATTACAATTGCAATAATATCATACAAATGACACAGAAGTCGATCAAACACTGACCTTATTATTATATTTTGTTACACGTTATATTACATGATAATTTATTATTATATTATTACAAGTGCAGTCTGCTAATTTATTCTGCACGACCTGTATTATGGCCGCAGCGACGCTACATGCAAAGTATAGACCTGATTATAGGACACAAAAACACAAATTGAAACAAATGACTGAAAAAATGAGAACATGAAGAATTTATGCGAAAATGACGCCTCTGATTTATGAGCGCCGATTATGGAGTTGGGTCTCACTTTGTGCTTCGCAAATAATTCGCACTGGAATATAAGTGATACCTTACTTGTAGGCTACGCATAGTTGATTGTACTGTCAAGGCGGCCGGTCATTGGCTTAACAATTTAGCGACTTAACTAGGCCTATATAAAGACACGACTTAACTGCCTATATACAGGGTGGCTCAAAAAAAACGTACCACCGGAAAAAATGCGATAACTTCGCTACCGATTGACCTTTTTCTCCGAAAATTTTCCAATTTGCAGGGGAATGAATTTGCCACAATCCCTGAAAGTTTCAGTTGAAACTTTTCATGTTTGCAAAAGTTACAGCTGTTCAAACTTAAAATTTCGTTTTTTTGAATATCCGGAGAATCTTGTTCCATTACATGTGATTTCATTACGATTTTTTTGGCAAATTGCAACACGTAAAATGATGACAATGTCATACAACCTCACTAAGAGCTGTAGATAAGCTGTTTATTATGTAAGCTGTTAGTATATGGTCATATTTTGTATATTAAGGCCTCAGTTTGTGAATCCGTTACTGAACGTCATGGGCAAAGTTTCTGCAGAGGATAAAATGGGAACTCGGACGTTACGTGAACAGAGACTGGGACATCGCGCGGTCATAGCAAAAGACCCAGTGAAAAGTGAAGCCTGAAGCACTTTGAAGGCTATCTGCAAACGTGTTTATGTAACGAAGGTCAGATGCTGGAAGAGAGGCAGGAAGTTGTCATTTGGTCTGACGGGTGAAAATGTCATGTTCAGGAAATTCGCTTGGTATTCGAAAGGGTTACGTTTGCAAAGCACATCATGATTTCAGTATCAGCTATGCTGGCGTGTGTTACAGCTGCAAGAAAAGACTGCATTTAATACCATTCAGTAGGCTAAATGTCAAACTCATCGCTGAACTCTCTTACCTAGACTCATTGAAGACCAGGCATGCTCTAACATCTGGTTTTAATTTCCAGCAGGACGGTGCGCCTGCTTGCTCGCACGGCAAGGCTGATTATGATGACGCTACCTTATTTTTGCCATCAAATGCAGTAAATTTATTGGCAAAGGTGACTAACAAACTCGCCAGACCTTAGTCCTCTTGCTTATCACGTCTGGTGAACTATTCTGGAACGCTGCAAGACATTTCATCCCAAGTTGGAGAACATTGGCCAGCTGAAGCAAGTCTTGCTGCTAATGTGGGGTCAGTTGCCGCAGGACCCGACCAACAAGGCCATACTGAGCTTCACAAAAAGAAGTTGAGCTTGTGCTAAGGCAGGGAGTGGACACTCTCATTATACCTTACAATAAAGTGTAAAACGAAATTCTGAGGTCGTAGTGAAAAAGTGATATAATTTGACATGGAAATCTACAAGTGACGTTCATTTTCCGCGAAAATTTGAAAAAACAAAATTTTAAGTTTGAACAGCTGTAACTTTTGCAAACATAAAAAGTTTCAACTGAAACTTTCAGGGATTGTTGAAAATTCATTCCCCTACAAATTGGAAAATTTTCGGAGAAAAATGTCAATCGGTTGAGAAGTTATCGCATTTTTTCCGGTGGTAGGTTTTTTTGGAGCCACCCTGTACATGTAAAGGCACGACTTCACTAGACCTACAACATCATGTATATAATATAAATACAGTACTGCGATGCAGCAGTTACCATCAATTTTGACCAATACACCACAGTCCAAGTCGACCAAAGTTGACTATGCATGTGGATAGTTTAATTGTTAAATCATCCGAGTTGACAGCAGGAGCCTTATAAGAAGAGGTCGACTACTGTAGCCTACCCGTCGTGCATGGACCGGGTTTTGATGGAGTGGATCGTGCGCAGAGCCAAGTCGATGATCAGAGCAGCTGCCGGCTGCTGCCTGCTGCACTCGAACTGACCAGCTACTGGACATCGTTGACCAACTATACTGGGCATCGTTTCAAACGATAAATTACATAATTATGCACTGGAGATTATCTCGGACGGAAAGTTCGGAAACAGCCACATTAACATGCTCCACCACAGAGCAGCATAAAATAGCAAGACATAGAGAGATATTATGTGGTGTGCTATATTGCACTGTTATTTACAAAACATAAACAAAACTGTTGCATATAATTTTATCCCATTGTATATATATATAATATTATAATATGTATATATATATATACTATATATATACAGCATATGAACATTTTTAGCGGGCAGTAGAAAAGGCTGCAGCAGAAATTGGTTCAATAGACGGTGAGAAATGTTTCTTATAATGTCGCGTATTCTGCTTGCGTGAGACTCTCGTCTATCACTGCACACACACACCCACACACACACCCACACACACACCCACACACACACACACACACACACACACACACACACACACATATATATATATATATATATTATATATATATATATGCATAGGAACAGCGACGATGGAATAATATGTATTATGGAAATGCTTTAGCGTGTCTGTGCACTGTGTGCAGAGAATTTCTGATCTTGACGAAATGTCTAAGCAGAACTCTGACGATTGACCTGAATAAATTTTTTTATCCCAATAATATGTTTTGTCATTGCATTTTAAATGTAATGCAAGTTTCACTCATGTATAAATCTTGGTATCATCAGGATAATGGTATATCAATTAATTAATGTGTGGAGCAGTCTTCCTAATCCTAATTCAGTGTGTAACGTAAACAAGTGGCCGCCAAGTATGGAATCGTGCGGAATTTCACAAGTCGACGAAGCATTGGACAAATAAATAGCGATTTAAATGTACACTGGTTGAGAAAGTCCAATAAAAAATAAGGATCAAACCAAAGTATACTGCGGGTCGAAGAGAATTACCGCAGTCGGAAGAAATGTTGTTGCTCTTAATTCCCTTGTCAGCAGAGGGCGCAAGGCTAGTCGTTCTCAACTATGCTGATCAACCTTTAGCCACGTTGTACACAGCTATGCCTATACAATGTAGGCCTGCAATACATCCCACTGCTTGTCAGTTTCTTGCTAAAACAACTTATTATTATTCAAGACATGGTCGAGCGGGTGGTGCTGTTTAGGCCGTGACAGGGGTCAATTGTGACAGAGGTCAATTGTGACAGGCGGCGACTCGCTTCGCGACTTCTTAATAAGCAAGCGCAGTGATATTTTATTTCTTCTTCACCGAAATCGGATTTACTTTCGTCGACTTCTTTCTGAAATTGATCTTCATCATCGCATGACGACGAGAAGCGAATTGACAAACATCGCACACGATCTCTTTGCTGCACCAGCAGCCATACATGAGACAGACAGACATGCGAGATTAACAATGTACGGACGAAGAGAGATATCTAGACAGATGGATAGATGGACGGATAGATGGGTGGATAGATGGGTGGATAGATGGACGGATAGATGGACGGATAGATGGATGGATGGATGAATAGATGGATGAATGGATAGATGGATAGATGGACGAATGGAGGGATGAATAGATGGACAAATAGATGGATGAATAGATGGACGGATAGATGGATGGATAAATGAACGAACAGAGGGATGGATAGATGGACGGATAGAGAGATGGATAGATGGACGGATAGAGGGATGGATAGATGGACGAATAGAGATGGACGGATAGAGAGATGGATAGATGAACGAATAGACGAATGGATAGATGGACGGATAGAGGAATGGACAGATGTACGGATAGAGAGATGGATGGATAGACGGACGAACGAGCGGATGGATGGATGGAAAAAGATCCTACGGACGAACGATTGCTGGGATGTAAAGAGATCTCTAATGGACGGACGAGCGAACGGAGTGAAGGACGGGCAAATGATCAACAGAAGAATAAATAAAAGGATGACTGAATGAAAAACAAACATGGAGGAACGAACGAAACGATGGTTGGGCTGCAGAGGCAGACTAAGAAACGGACGTATACAGATAACGAGAGAGATCTTATAGGTCGAGTGAAGGCGGCACCGAAAGTAAGAACTCCTTCCCTTCCGTCAGATGAAGAACCATGCACAGTTGCACACTGCAGACGGACCGAAAGACACACATACAAATGAACAAACAAGCAGAGGCAGAAGACAATTCGAAAGCAGCAGACAGTGATTAGAAACGAAAGGTTGACCAATTCCATCGGACACATGAGCAGCAGAAGCTCCTCATTGTGTGCACCACCCACGCAACAGCAGCACGTCCGTATAACATTATAGGCACACAACACAACACTTGCTGCATGCATAAGCCCGCCATCCGTGACTGCCAAGAATAGAATGATATTCTGCTGCAGCGATGTTTATTCGCAATAAGATGAGGTTTCATGCTGATTATATGGCTTAGAAGCTCTGATACGAGAACTTCAATTTACTTTTATAGAGCCATAAGATTTATGGAGCGCAAGATATATAGCCTACGCGCTGAGTGATAGTTCTAGTTTTTCCATGAGTTACACAAGTTGTACTTTACAAAGTCTGTGAAATTTAATTATAGCAAAAGGTGACTGATGACATTGATGCAGTCAATATGAATTTATGAATCTGTCGATTGATTCGACAATTGAGTCGATTGAGTCGATTGAGTCGACAATTTAAACCTTATAATGCATTACGTTAAGGGCGCTATATCATAAGCCCAGCGAGGCCAGACGAGATCATATAAGATAGAAAAGGAAAGGATATAATAGAACAATGTAGGATAGAACAGGACTTAATGTAGGACAGAACAGGATGGAACAGGACAAGATAAGTTAAAATTATAAAGCAGAGAACGGGCAGTACAGGTGCCTTTCCGTGTTTCGTTTTTATTGTAGCAATCTACAGAGAGGACAGGGCAGGATGTGCTTCTTATATCGAATAGAAGAAGATAGGATAGGAAAGGATAGGATAACATAGGACAAGATAAAACAGAGCAAGGCTAAATAGAATGGGATAAAACAGAATAGGATCATATAGGACAGAACATGATAGAACGGTACAAATGGGTTAAGATTAGATTGAATAGAAGAGGCCAGGACAGAAGAGGTGGAGATGGGACAAGGCAGGATAGGGCGAGCTGGACGGGACAGGGCAGAATAGGATAGGCCGATAGGATAGGGTAGAATATAATAGCATAAAACGGGATAGACACTAAACACGACAGAACAGGATAGGACAGAACAGGACTAAATAGTGTTCTTCTGTCAACTACACCGTTGCCAGTCAAAACTAATTAGGATCAGCCGTTGTTGACGTGCAGTGGACGGAACACTTTTGACGTCAGACTTGCTGAATTTACTGGCAAAGTGTAGGCCTAATGTAGGCCTAATTAATCCAAAAAGAATTTCTGCGTGTGTGTATAAGGATACTTGATATAGCGCATTTTTAAGTACCTCGTTAAAATCCTGTGTGTGTGTGTGTGTGTGTGTGTGTCTAGGTCTATTTGCTTGGCGGCATATAACAAAGGTTTGGCAATTTCCGTGGTCGAAAGCAGCCGAGAGAGAGAGAGAGAGACGTCCTTCTTACTGAAGTTGTTGCGTAGGAGGGAAGTCCTGAGGCAGCTGGATGCGCTAATGAGTTTTCTGCAAAGTCTAGAGCGAAATGGTTTCATAATTCTATTCTGACTGCCGGAAGAGGTTGAAACTGACATGTGCATGCAGGGAGGAAGTGCCAGCTAGCATCGCACCTTATGCATTTGTGCATACATAATAAGTATGGATGTATGTAAGGATCATATCATCCATATGTAGGCTACGTTTGTATGTGGGTGTATGGTTTAAATATCCGTATGCAATAGTTGTTCATGCATGTGATGCGCACGTGTACGCAAATGTCCTGTTCAATTTAGTTCAAATGCAAGTATATGTGTACGTACGTATGTTTTTTGTATGTATATATGCATGTATGTATGTACGCATGCATGTACGTATGTATGTATGTATGTATGTATGTATGTATGTATGTATGTATGTAACTATGTGTGTATGTAACTATGTATGTAGGTATACATGTATGTATGTATGTATGTATGTATGTATGTATGTATGTATGTATGTATGTATGTATGTATGTATGTATGTATGTATGTATGTATGTATGTATGTATGTATGTATGTATGTATGTATGTATGTATGTATGTATGTATGTATGTATGTATGTATGTATGTATGTATGTATGTATGTATGTATTCATGTATGCATGTGACGATACAGAATAGGAAAGGATACAGGATACAGATACAGGATACAGATATAGGATACAGATACAGGGTACAGTGTCACGCTGCTACAATTTTTTGCTCATCCGCGGAATTTTAACACTTGACCAGATAAGAGAATTGCAAAATTGACAAATTCGTGTTTCGCTTATAAGCATGACCTGTCACCTCACACCGTTGTGATTGTTTTCGCACCTACTCTGCCACTCATTCTTACACAGTGCCATAATAGAATAGCCCCAAACTGTATTCCGATTTCTGCTCATAGGAACACCCGTGAAATTCTATTATGATAACAAGTTCCACTGTCTGCGCAATCTCTTTGCAACCGTTGTGCAGAGCGTGTCCCATCTCTTCCTGTGTTTCGCCATTTACTTCTGTTTGGATTGAAGAACTAATGACCTGTCATTTGCAGGGGTCATTTCATGTCCGGACGTCAAGCAAGTAAGTAGATCGATACTGCCTGTTGTGCTGCATAATTACATGGTCGTCTTGCGTAAAGATTGCAGTCTTCAGAGGACTGTGTGTCAAATCATATTATCAATCAATCAATCACTCAATCAGTCAGTCAGTCATTCAGTCGGTCGGTCAATCAATCAATCAGTCAGTCAGTCGGTCACTCATGCACTCACTCAATCAAGCAAGCAATCAACCAATCAATCAATCAATCAGTCAGTCAGTCAGTCAATCAATTTTATTGTAACCATCAATTAATCACAGTAGCATGCTTCACATAACAGTATGGTAACAAAGTAGGCCCTAAGGGTTGAATATCCCGCTGACAGGGGCACCTATAGGCCCTATAGGCCTACTAACATTTCTTTAACAGGTGAGAAGACGGCTATAGTGCATACACGATTTATAATGGCATTATTCTTGTATAGTTAGTCTATTAGTTATTTGTTTTCTTCATCTGCATTAAAGTGCAGCGTCATAATAATAATTTTGATTATGAGGTCAATCTGCCACCAATAGGCCTATAGGAAATGTGCGGATGAATCGATTCCATGCATCCAGGTACACTCACCGTGCTGCAAGTCAATCGCCGCTTTGTTTGGATCGATGATTCCACGTGGAAGGCTGTCGCCGTCTCCAGGTGCTTCCCTTGTCAGGCCTGGGGCAGTGGATGGACCATGGCGTGACAAGCGACTTAGCTCAGCAGGGTCTTTAATTGCAGTTTCGGTTTGACCTGTGTTATGCTGCGGATGGATTTCATCCGCTGCAGTGGCAGGGAGGCTGGAGTTCCTCATGTCGTCAGCCTGTGAATGACCTTCCTCCAGTTCCCCATCAGCAGCTGGAAGAGCTGGAGGACGAGGAGGACTCCCATCAGTTCCACCGGCGATAGCATCAGATGGTGCTGGATCGATGTCGTCATCATCGTGCAGGTACTGAGCCAGCTCCAGATCGGTCTCCGATTTGGATGCGTGTTTCTTCTTCTTGTCCGACGGTTGCTGGAAGGAGAAGCAGCAGAGCAGGTAAGATCGCAGGTCGGTGCGTCCACCGGCGAATGTCCACGTCCGTGCGCTGTTCAGAGCACGAACGGACGCCATGCTTTAACCGATGCTGCTTTAATTAAGCTGCTTACACTTCGTTGATGATCACATCAAGCGCTGCGGCGCTTCTTTTTCTCGCCACTTCTTCCGATATAATACAGGTGCCGACATTTTTTGCCAGTCTCACTCGATGGCACTACTACAGGTCGGGTAGAGATTTGTTGACATGTCAGCGATTGTCTGAAACGAACAGACTGTAGGTATATAGTGAAAACGAAACACGGAATAGCACGTCCTCTATATACTGCACGCGTGGTGCTGTTATTGTTGCTGTCGCTGCTGCTACTGTTGCTGTTGTTGTTGCTGTTGCTACTGCTGCTGCTACTACTGCTGCTGTTGTTGCTGTCGCTGTTGTTGTTGCTGCTGCTGCTGTTGCTGCTGTTGTTGCTGCGTGCAGGAGAATCCGAATTCTTCTGGCTTGCTGCTCTGGAGCTGGCGACTGATAGCAATGAAGACGGCAACTGCGTGCGCCTATAATTCGCGACGCGTCTCTGCAGAAGACGACGGGCTCCTCATGCGGTCGGTCGGTCGGTCGGGCGCGGGCTGAGCGGTTGGTCGGTCGGTCGGTTGACCGGCTCTCCTGCTGCAGCAATCGTGATCGATATATAGTATACGAGAGTCTGCAGCAGCAGCAGCAGCAGCAGCGATGGAGGAGGCACCTGGGAATCTGAATGAAGGCGATTCATGAACGAGGTCTAGAGGTCGAAGTGGATTAGGAGATGATCCACTGATTCATGTCTTATATAATATAGCTATAGCATTATGTAATATATGTGGCTATTCGCGAAGGGAGTCGGTGTGGGTGGAAAGAAGTAGCGGTGGGATGAGGACTCAGCATCGTGCATCGGGGAAGCCATGGAAAGTTACTTGCAAGTCAGATAGACTAATAGAGGGAAATCGCGATAATATTGAAAAGATTGTGGATGAAATAATGACCGACGGACACACAGCGGCCACCGCGAGAGACAGAACGAGAAGAAAAGCAATCAGAGACACATTAGCAGAGACACGTAGACAGAGAGACACGGAGACAGAGAGACACGTAGACAGAGAGACACGTAGACAAAGAGACACTGAAACAGAGAGACACAAAAACAGAGAGAGACACGAAGACTGAGAGCTTCAGAAGAAGAAACACTAGGCAACGCAACAACCTATTATAATTATGAACAAAGTAGCCTATACTAAGCGGATATAAGAGACATATTATTGTTTGGGATTTCAGTGACATGAACATGAGCAAGGAATCTCTTGTTGGAAGAAGTTTAAATGAATTTAAATTATTTACTTGAGAGATAACTGTAATAAAATTATCAAGATAATATTTTAGATTAACACCGATGTGTTATGGTGTATGTTTATGTACTGCGGCCTGGTATGACACAACAGCAGACCAACTGACAGCTTTGACTTACACAAGAAAGCAGAAGAAGTAGGCTTATATAATGTAGGCCTACAGATTATATAATGATATATTCAGAGAGCCACGTTGATCAGGTTGCAGGTATAGAAACGGACAAATACAGAGCCGCAGAAACAGACAGAAAGGCGACAAAGATATCCAAACGGAACAACTAACAGATAAATCAAGACGAGACTGCATGCAGAGGAGGAGGAGCTTACAAAGACAGACACAAGATAATATATTACAAGAGATTGAGACGAAATCTGCAGCATCCCTCCAGTCCTCCTCAGTCCATTGGTTCGTCTGTAGCCTACTTCCAATAATTACTTGTCGTTATACGAAGGCAATCATTGGAGCCTCAGCGTTTATTCCTTTTATCCGCCTCCATCCATTCCTCCATATATATATATATATATATATATATATATATTACAAAGACGAAACGGAATTCGTTGGAAGCGCTGGGAAAGAAAATCTCGCCATCAGTGGAACAATCCGGAACGACGTGTCCACTACATTGCGTTCATTATCATCATTCCATGGGATGCAAGAAGCATCCAACGGCTGCAGACGAGGAGGCATCGTCGTCTCACGGACGATAGCAGCAGCAGCAGCCGCAGCAGCAGCAGCAGCAGTCCCGTGGGAGGATGGCTGCGACCACAAAGATGCAACGACCAGACGATGAGCTGCTGGTATATATCTATATATATATATATATATATATATATATATATATATACAGTGTATAATGTGTATATGTATATTGTATAATTGTATATGTATATAACCATATATATACATTATAATGTTATCTTCATAGAAAGAGGTAGCGATGACTGGATGCAACAACAATATATATTTATGTATACACATGCATCATATCATGCAAAACACATACGACGCTTCATCTATGTATAATAGCCTGTCTATGTAATATATATATAATTATATATGGTATACACATGTATGCTTATACACCGCGTACACGTGACATAATTATGGACAGATCGCATGTGTATATATGATTAACAAGGACGCAAATGGAGGATATAAATCAATAGGGATTCTACACATTATACAAACACAAGCACGGATATCATGTGTAATTGCATGCATAAATACATGCATGTACATGTATCTACCTGCATGCAGTATATTTGTCTAGTGGGCTATAGGCCTATAAGTATACTATGGGCACATTCATTATTTTGTTTATACATGCATGTATCTATGCATGTATGCATGTATGTATGTATGTACAATTGTACATGTATACAAACTATGCATATTATATATAATATATGTAAGTATGTATGTATGTATGTATGTATGTATGCATGTATGTAGTATTCACGTATGTATGTATGTATGTGCACTTGTTATAGCGCCCCTTCAAGCTCTCTCTACTCAGAGGCGCTCCCGATGCAGAGCGGACACTGCATCGGAGTTTCACGCCGAAGCGCTGAGCAATTGTAAGTGAAGGACTTGCCCAAGGTCCTTACGCGGCTTGAGGGTGGATTCGAACCTCGGACCTTCCGGCTCAAAGGCAACGACGCCACCACTAGACCACCGCGCCCCATGTATGTATGTACAGTGTATGTATGTATGTATGTATGTATGTATGTATGTATGTATGTATGTATGTATGTATGTATGTATGTATGTATGTATGTATGTATGTATGTATGTATGTATGTATGTATGTATGTATGTATGTATGTATGTATGTATGTATGTATGTATGCATGCATGTATGTATGTACGTACGTACTACGTACGTATGTATGAATGCATTTATGTATTTGCGCCTCTATGCAATTCTATAGCACCTTTTTAGACAAAAAATATTCCTATTGATGTCAAAACTGAAACACTGTTTTTTCACAAATCCTACCCCCAACTTTTAATTCCTTTCTTTCAACTCCTTCGCCGTTTCAATAATAACCCTCCACCTTAGCCCTCTCACTGTCTGTCTGTCTGCCTGACTCTCTGGATCTTGACTATCTAAATGTCGGAATCAACCCCTGCCAATAAGCCGGTTCCCGCGACTTCGCTTCTTTGGTCGCTGCAGAAGTTTAGAGTTTATGACGAGTATTTTGTGGGTTATTATAAGAACACGAGAAATGTTCTGTCTTAATTTGATTTTCCTGTCACGTTTAGTATAATTATAGGCCTACTGTCGTTGTTAGAGCATAATAAGCGCTATATAAATTAAATTAATGTCATCTTAAGATCGTCTGATATGTTGGTTTATAATACTGGTCGGTCACGCATAGGTCTATAATGCATTCATTGGTTAGTTGCACACGACCATACAATCAGAAATGGTTCGTCAAGCGTATAGGCTATATACGATCGTCTTGTTAATTGCAGTATAAATATTCTAGATCTGTACAGAACGGCCAGTTGATATTTTCTAACGATAACATTATAGAAGTCGTTTCAACTGTGATCGAATAACAACTCACTGTCGTAAAAGTTGTCTAAGCGCACCACGTGATCAGCGTGCTGTGAATTAGAAATTAATGAAGTCCAGTCGTAAACTGGAAAAACGATGGCGTTTCTTCCTCTGTGCATGCACATATGTAGTTTCCGACTCCTTTATAATTAAACTTATACCGTATAACCGTGCAAAAATATATCTCTATTGCGGTCTAAAGTGAATAAACACATTAAACAGGTTCCTTTGATTTTTTCTTCTTTTAATTTAAACACTTTTAGCTGAGACTATGATAATTTTGGCAATTCTCTAACACTTAACGACGAAGAAGGTGTAGCCTATTGGAAGTGGGACTGGGAGCCAGTACAGCTCATCGTAAAAGTTTTATTGCCATGTCAGCCGTGGAATATTCTGTTGACGTGTATAGGCCTAGTAGGCGTCAGCATAGGCTCGTATATATATACGCAGTGTCGGACTCATGTTGGAGTCATTTTCAGTCGATGAAACTCCCGTATTATCGTCAGCATAGACGTCCATTACGCAAAGCACTAGACCGGCCTCGTTTATTATTAACGACGCAGTCGATGCTGCAGTGATGCAATATTCTGCACATTTCCTATCTTCCGTTGGCCTGTTTATACCTTCCTGTCGGCAAAATATATGCGACAGATTTCTTTAGCAAAATCTGAATGTAATTATTTCGCTATAGTTTGTTTGAGAATCTGTGCAGAGATTATATCCAGTGTAGCCGATATAAGTTTATACGTAGGACTGCGTGAATGGCAAGTGGTGGAAGACTTCTAGAACGGAGATCCCTGGATGTAAAACAAGTGGGGATTCCTCGACGAATAGCCAGTCGTAAACCTGCATAACATCTCTACCAGGATCTAGTGAAGTGGCGATTTTCCCAGAGACAGACTTCAACAGACAGAGGAAGGATGACACGGGAGGACACACATGCAGACAAATCGGCAGGGTGACACACAAACCGGCAGGGTGACACACAGCGAGGAAGTATTAGAGCTATATTCATAGCAAAACTCTTTCCTGGCGAGTGGCTGGGAAACATTCTGTCGATGGATTTTTCATGAATGGACATTAAACACGTATGCCTTTTATAGCAGACTGCAGCCTTCCTTCCTGCGTCACTCGCAGAGCAGTTTAACGGCATGCATGCATGCATGCATCTCCTGGTTCTCCTCTATCGGTCGGACGAGTTGAGTTGGCAAACGGATAATGGTTTATTTAGTTTAGGATTTTGTATGGCCACAACCTTAGGCCTACTTCATTATATAAAATCCGAATTAGGCCTACTGCTACATATGTATGTATGTATGTATGTTGTTTGTATGTATGTATGTATGTATGTATGTATGTATGTATGTATGTGTGTATGTATGTATGTATGTATGTATGTATGTATGTATGTATGTATGTATGTATGTATGTAGGTATGTATGTATGTAGGTGTTTGTTGTTTATTTTTTCCGTTGGTTATTTTGACTCATAATCTATGTCAGAACCACTCTATGGCAACTCAATGGCCATCATCATCTTGATGCTACCGCCCAGGGGACTCGCCTAGCGGGTTTGCAAGACCCTTTTGGGTCCCCTGTGCAATCAAATTCTAACTTTTGGCATCATTAGTTAAGTATTGCTTTTTTTATATTTGTTAACCCTGTTCTCTTTGATGCCTGATTCGATTTGTTCTTGTTTTCTTGATTATTTTGGTTGCCAAATAAAATGATTTGATTTGATTTGATTTGATTTGATGTATGTATGTATGTATGTATGTATGTATGTATGTATGTATGTATGTATGTATGTATGTATGTATGTATGTATGTATGTATGTATGTATGTATGTATGTATGTATGTATGTATGTATGTATGTATGTATGTATGTATGTATGTATGTATGTATATATGTATGTATGTATGTATGTATGTATGTATGTATGTATGTATGTATGTATGTGCACTTGTTATGTGCATTTGTCATAGCGCCCCTTCAAGATTTTCATACAGAAGCGCTCCGACTACAACGCGAACACTGAATCGGAGTTTTAAGAATAATAAACCTGCAGAGGTTAAAGAAACAATAATTGTGAATAATTAATATATTAGGCGTGTAATAGGCATCACCCACGACCTATTGCTACCAAAGATCACATAGATAAGGTATCTCAGTATCCGCGATTTAGTCTCCTCGTCCAAATTTCAATCTATTTGGTTCGGCTTATTGAATTTTTGAAGAGGTAAAGTCCACAGTTTCTACTATTCTATAAACCATAGGTAAATGGATAATAGACCTATCTTACTACAGGCGATTTGAATGCACGGTGCAATATTATTATTGCTATCGAAGGATCCAGTAGCAGACAAAATAATGTCGCTAAACATAAAGAACCGAATATATTTTGATAGTCATTCTATTTATCAACTTCTACGTCATTTTTTAATGATCTGTCTTCGTAATCTTCGACCATCCACAAGTATACTACATGTACATGATTGTAGCAAACGATTTTGTTTTGAATCGCTGTCTGCTGTTTCAAAGTCATTCTCTACTACGGTTACTAGAAAGAAATAGTTGATAAGCAGAAGACGAATAATTATGATTGTGGCTAAACAAAAATAGTTCCTACGCTGACTGTTAGACACATGTGTCTGGTAGAGACGCGACACCGGGTCCTTCTTTACAGTTCATCTAATTAACTAATTATCAATTGATTTTACTGTTGTTCGCGGTGGAATTAATGCTTTCGTTGTGTAGTGGAATGATATTGTGGTAAATAATTGTTTTCAATACACTGTTGCTGCCTTCGTCCAATTCTGTTATCTTTGAAGTCTTTGTGAAGCTCAAAAGACGATTTGTCAGACTATACTCAATCTGCCCTTGTTTTGTTGGGCGATTCAATTATTGCCATGACAACTGCTGCTGCTGCTGTTGCCATTATCATCGCTGGCATCTTGCTTTTCATCACACGCCGGTCGAAGAAACTCCCCGTCTTCCGTCTGGACTTCTTCTATTCCCTTTCCCTTTCCAATTCGTACGAAGGCGCCCTTCGCTTTTCCAATGCGAACGAAATGACTGAACTTCCTCTGCTCGAAGTTGTCGTCACCTGAGCTCAACCGTGTTCCTCGTTCAAAACGTCCTTCCTCACCGGAGAATGACGTCATTGACTGACGTACCTTGCGAAGTGGAGGAGTTCTTCCATGAAATCCCTGCATGGTGGATGATGATTCAACGCTCTTTCCAATGCGCACAAAGTTGCCTCTCTTCATCAACTGGTCCAAAAGCAGCGATGTATCTAACGGCGGTGAATCGGTCGCATCTCCATCGTTGTCTGCAGCTTCCATTTTGTTGGCGGCTGATGAGGAGGCTGCGTTTGAGACATCGATATCGCCAGCATCAAGAGCTAATGCATCGAAGATGAATCTGACGCAGGAGTCAAGACATTTCTTTGCACCTTCTTCGTTGTTCCCCGATTGAGTGTTCTTCCAACAGACGCTGCGGCAACTGGACCTAGGATCTGAGAACAGAAGTTTCGCCTGGGATGCATGGTCACGTGCTAGCATCATCATCAGCAGCAACACAGTGATGACCCTCGCAGAAGACATCGTCAAAGTCCAAGTCATCAAAACTAAAACGATCAACAAAATCAGCATTGTATATAAAATGTGTAATTGATAATTACAAAAGAGCGGCATGCACGAACGAACAAAAGAATAGGCCAACTGCATGGTTTGCTTATAGATTTATTTTCTAACAGTCTCTTAATTAATGCATGCAGTCTGCCTTTCTCACTATCTGTCTCTTTGTTTTTCTGTTTGTCTGTCTGTTTGTCTCTTTGTACGTCACCAGACTTCTCTCCATAGCTGTCAAACTATTGAACTGTCTCATCGGTAACGTTTATCGCTGCAGCTCGTATAAGCCTATACGATACACTCACAATCCGTTAATTGTCAAGTTAATATTAATTTTTTTTAAATAGAATAATCCATAAAAATACACCTTCGAAGTCGTTGATAATCAGAAGCGAACATGTGAACTTAATAAACACACTGTTAGCCTGTACTCAACTAATGAGCACTCAACTGTTCTCCAATCCCTCTCTGTCACCTCAAGTTGCACATATAGTTGCTCTCAACGTATTTCTCATTACCCATATGCTTAAAACCCTGCAAAAACACTTAGCGTTCGCTCCAAGTATTGATCGTTACATTGATCTAGCCTTTAATCGTTTAACAAAATGTTAAATTCTATCGTGCCATGGAGTTGTGATTCTTTTTTATCAATCGCTATAAACCTTTATAGCCTATACTACTATACAGCATCGTGTGGTGTTATAGCTATATTTCCATCTGAAGTTGATTAGCCTAAGTTAATTTCACATTTCACTATGCTAACTATAGGCCAATGTAGGCTAATGAAGCGATATCGTGGGCTGCATCTTTCGTAGTGCATTTTGTATAATTAACATTTTACTTCGATTGAGAAATACTAATGGACGGATGAAAATAGAGATTCACAGAGTTAATATCGTCTTCAGCGGCGAATTTTCTCATCACGCTACCACCCTTATCCGAGCTTAGGCCTATAATATATGAAGAGAGGCTTTTGCTTTCCTGAAGATGATCCAGATTATTCTATGGAAAGACATTGGTAGAGATGCACCGAGTAAACTGCAGTTGGATAGTAAGCAATGGGAACGAGTGAAGGGTATAGGAGCATGGGAAAGCATCAGTATTGTCTAAATATAGTTGGTTCGAAGGACATAGCCTAAGTGCTATTGCACAAGTAGGCTATATAACAGGAAGAAACGTGTCTGGATTATTGTCTTGCGCTTGGAAAGACCCAGCCGAACACCTGAGCGGGATTTCTTTAATTAAATTCATGTTTGTAATTCATGTGCAGAAGTTCGCTCTTTGCAAATCAATCATCTCAGAGGTATTTAAAGGGCGGTTGTTAGTTACGTAAATTAAATAGAAAGAAGTCTGTGCGTTTGTGTGTGTGCGCGTGTGCGACTGTGCGTGTCGGGAGTGGAGACGAGTTGATTACTTGATGTAGGCCTATCACTTAACTCATTTAGTCACCCAAAGGGAAGACAGAAGTATAGGCCCACTGGGCCACTAGCTATTATTATAGTCACTTGCTGTATGTGCGTACAAAATATGTAGAGGGTCTAATTAGGCCTAAGGATGCTTGTCTTGGCTAACTAATACAGTAGGCTAGGGCCTATATACCAACGTATGTTATATTATTAATGGCGTTGATCAAAAATAAAATTTTGGACGCAGAATTAATCTTCGCCGCCATCTTTCATTGGCCTAGCAGTGCACATTAGATGACATTTTCACAAGAAACTTCAAATTTTATGGATTACGTGGCCGATTATGGCGCGAAATGTTGGCTTTGTGCATTTTGTTTTAAAAAACCCATTTATTACTCCTTTTGTCGTATGTGTATAGGCTACGACTGTCTGTAATCTACATGTAGGCCTACATTGTTTGGTTTCCGTCTTTCGGCCACTGGTGGGTGATAAGTGCTGAAAATCAAAGCATTGTGAACTATATGAATCACAATAATTATAAGTTTTCAGCCTACGAGGGGAGCGGTTATGGTAATGATAAAATACTCTGACACAAAGCACGCACTAACGCCGGATTTCTACTCGATACTCTCCCAAAGATCCACTCAGCCTCTCATTCGGCAGATGGTGAAATGGACAGCAGGACTTGGTTGGCGCCTTGAACGGTGTATAAGGTCAGTGTAGGTCTACTCGCAACAGGTCTATTCGATATCGTAAGCAACTTTCTATTCAAGCGGGTATTTGGACCCCGACAACTTGACCGAATCCAGCACACAAACACCATGCATAGACTATCCTTCCTAACAGTGACAAAAGCAACCTCTGTCCGGACGCTCATTCAATAATATGGAAGAGAAACTTTCACGTCAAGGACACAATGGTCAACTTGATGCCTTAAGGTCCCTGCAGCATTGTCCGGTATAAAGTCCGGTCCTTCGTAACTACATGTACCAAACCGCTTAAGCGTGTGTACATTTTTTCGCCATCAGTGTAAAATGTAACTTCAAAGCCAATGACAATGGACCGAAAGAGTGCCAAAACCAGTTAACCAGATAACTCCAATATGAATTGTTTTACTGTGAAATTTGACGTTGGGCGTGGGAAATATGTAATTGTAGGCTATTCACAAAATTGTGCATCTTGTCCAATTCGGTCGACATACACATGTGTCTGGTAGAGACGCGACAACAGGTCCTTGCTTGACCGACCAGTCAAGTTACTGGTGAACGACCAGTCGACCCGTTGGTCAATCAGTCGACCAGTGCACCGACCCTCACACTGGTCGACTGATTGGTCAGCTGACCCGTGTGTATAAACCCCCGATCCATAGGAATTCGTTATATCCCGATAATTAATCGAGATATAACGAAGCCCGATGAATCGGGTCCCTGGCAGGTATTGTAAAGCCCCCTGCCAGGAATTTCCCAGGGCGATCGTCTAAGACACTATACAGTAGTAGTAGTAGTAGTAGTAGTTTCCGTTTAACGATGCTATACATGCTTAGGCGTTTTCTTTTATCAACTTCTGGGTGAGTGAACAGATCGTTTTTCCTTCCAATTGGTCAACGCGGTAACCTAGGCAACTCACATTATGACGTCATAGTCTGTTTTACATTTTAACAATCATTTCGTCTTTTATTATTGTAGCAAGCATGAAGTAAGTCTACGCAATTCAAAACGTTACTTTTAAAGATTTGTTAGTTCGCTACACGTTTCTAACTCTCTCGATTATTTTTATACTATTCTGATGTTTGAAGTAACAAGTCTGGATTCTATAGTTTCACCGGATACACTACTGAATATTTCAATACTGAGCAGAGTAGCAGGCAAAGTTTTGTGTTAGCTAACGTAGGCCATGCTTTGACAATTCCAGCGACAGTATACACGGGCGGAAACCTGGACGGAGACTTGGGGGACAAACGAGTGGTTGAAGGAAAGACTCGATAAATTTTTTAGTCATCTGGCCGAAAAGTGAAGAACATTTCCTATTTTCACGGCCAAAATGTTGATGACCTTTTTTTCTATTTTCACGGCCAAAAAATTTGATGACCTTTTTTCAGTCCCTGACGCTCAATGATTGAGTGAGGGGGGGACAAATGCATGGGCCGTCCCCCCCCCCCAACACCTCCGTTGGGGGACCGTCCTTCTGCCTCCTAGGTTTGCACCCATGACAGTACATCCTTTGCAGAGAAATCAGTCAGCAAACTCAGGCTTAAGCATTTGAAAAGTCTAGAACGTCTCAAGAGCGCCTTTTGCTGATAGGCTACAATCTCATTCATTCGGGAATTTTAACCATGTCCGTAAGGCAACTTTACAGGGCTTTTTTAATGTGCAGTTGTACACAAAATATGCAGTTCTAAATGGATTTGTGCAGCTGTAGAAGCACTTCCGTAGAGTTAAAACTAGCAAAAAGGTCTTGTCCTCCGATTGAAAGTAATTTACGATGGTGATGGAAAAGGAAGGAAGGAGTTGTGCAGTTCTAAAAATTTCTTAAAAACAGACCTGCAACTTTACACAGATAGCCTATAAGCTTATAGCGATAACCTGTTAACCTTCGAGAAAGAGAAACAAGTTCTAAATTTTTATCATTTCTGTTAAGATGTCTAACGTAGCAATGGAGAGGAAGATGCTGATATCACACAAAACAAAAATGCAATATTTAGAAAAAGGCGAATGCTGAATAACAGAAGACCTAGCGTTGATCTTTACCTTTTAGCAACTGCAGATAGCATGAACACTTAATGTAGCCCTAGGTTTTATCATTCCCCTCATTTCTCTGAGTAAGACGAAAACCGCCTTTAATTGCTCGGTGTGAATCCTTAAATTGCTCTTTAACCGATGGTTTAACTGCATCTGCAACCATTTGGCTCTATATTCAATCAATCAAGCAATAAATTGTTTTATTGTAGCCAACCGCAAGTCTTGTATACAGAATCGATATGCTTGCAATAAACAGTCAATTGCATTGTGTAGCACACTGTAGCTGGGTTTTTTTTCTAATTACACGCATCATTTAGCTATCTTTTATCTATTTACACATTTCAGTATCTTGCAAAACTTATTTAGAAAATTATTATAGGCCTACGTGTGCATTTATAGGCCATCGTTCGCATAAAGCTATACTCGTCCACCTTAAAAAAGACTTAAATATTTCCATGCATGAATGTTGTAAGAATAGCGGCAATAATTTAATGACAGGCTGTTCAGATTATTCGTTGACATACAATGTAACAAAGCATAATTATTAAGTGAACACTAGTAGCCTAAGAACTAGTTTCAAGAACCAACAGCAGCAGCGCCCCCTATCAAGCAGGGTTGACCCACGATCAGACCGAGCAGACTTAAATCAGGTACGGAAGAAGGCAGGCAACAGACAGATCTACTCTATTCTATCTAATTTTTAATGCAAACAGTCATCCGTCGTTATAATTTTGTTTATTAATCTTTTCCTTCTGGCTGGAATTACTCCCTCGCAGGGAAGGGGTCATCCACTCGGATCCTTTTTTTATTTGTTTATTAATGCCACATATAAATAACTTATATCTAGCTATTTAACACGATTTTCTCACCCGGTTAGTTCAGCCCTATGCTTCTCGTGTAGGCACAGATCCAAGTCGACTCTTACGTTTTCTTTAGAAGAAAAAAATCGACTATTTTTCGTCAGGTTCAGTTTTTCTTCAGTACTGCCACTCTCCTCTTCCTCTTCCCTCTGTTAGCCGTCGTCTCTTGAGTCGTCGTCGTATGGCACAGCTGCAGCTGCTGAGACAGGAATGATCCTAGAGCATCATCATCTCAGGTGTATATCAATCAGCGAAGCATCTGATTAGTAATTATTATTACGATGGTGAGGTAAGATGATGCTGCACGGGTGGCGGCCAGAGGAGGCTGGTCACCACCAATCAGATTCACCGTAATATTCGCCCACGGGGCCACCTGGCTGTCAATCACAGAACTTGGCCAAACGGTCTACAACTCTATACATGTATCATCGTCGTCATCATCAGCAGCCTGCATTCACTCACTGTGTGACAGGGATCATTGGTGACGGCTCAGATCCATCACGAATGCAAGTATGAGCACCTGTTATAGCGCCCATTAAGGATTTGTAGGCTACTCAGAGACGCTCCCGACTAGAGTGCGGACACTGAATCGGAGTTTCACTCCGAAGCGCACGAGTGATTACGAGTGTGGACTTGCTCAGGGCCTTACGCGGCGGCTTGAGGTGGATTCGAACTCAAAACATTTCGGTTCTAGGCTCCGAACTCACCACTAAACCAACGCTTCCAACATGCAGCGACTCATATCAGAATTGCAGGTTCTTCTTAAACATTTTACACAGAAATTGAATTTAACTCTATACCATAAATTCATAGCAATTCCTTGAGTAAAAATATACGTTATATAATTATATTAATTTTGTCTGAGAAAAGGCTTACATTATTTGCAGCAAAATCTTCATTCAGCTTGACACTTTCTACTCTGATGTAGGCTACATATAGCCTACCTACTCGTGTCTCTGTATTTTCTTATGGACATTAAATTAAATCTGCCTCTCTGACTGCATGCAGAACTCAATAAGGATGCAGACATTATGCATATCATGCATATTGCATAATGTTACGGACCAGTTAACATATTTTTAAAAGTCACATTATTTTCAATTTCCCATTTCAATTATTGACCTAAAGGCAGATATCTTACATTGCAAGAAGTAGTCTATACGAATATGTTTTATGGACAAATCTGGCATAGGGGAGAGTGCTACAAGATGCCCAGGGCGAATAAGACGCCCACCCCCTCTAAAACGGATAAATAGACATAAATTCGTATTTTAGTTGTCTCATTGCATGCAGCGACATCTTGTGAACCTTCCATAACAGTGATGTTTCAGTATTCGAGATATTGACGCGATAAATCAATTTTCTAAATTTTCACCCCTTTTGCGTAAGTACACATTCACGTATCTTCCTAATTTTCTCTTTAGCCTTATGCAGTAAAAATTCGTGCACTTCAACGTTTATTTTGGATTAATTTATAGTTGTTTTAATGGTTTTATCTAACTCGTAAGCATTGATCTCGTTAAATAAAATGGCGTCAGTAGAGAAGGACTCGAAAATTACAAGAAGCCCATGGGCATCTTGAATGCATAGGAAGCATAGAGATTACAAGAAGCCCATGGGCGTCTTGAATGTATACTCAGCATATAGATTACAAGATGCCCATGAGCGTCTTGGATACCATTAGCAAGTGGCCAAGAATTGGTGCCTATCATGACACCACCTTCTGCTCATCAATATTCTGAGTCTACAAATTTGCCAGTGTTTATTGAAGAAGAAATGGATATAGCCTAATGCAGGAAGTGTAAGAGTTGGTGTCATGAAGAATGTAGGCCTACAGATCGATAAATATCCAAGAGATTTGTATGTGACTTTTCGTTAGCCTGTGTTTAAGGTGAAAATGACAATAATGACTTACAACATGAGATTGGAGTTTTTGCTTTTCGTGTTTTGATTTGCTTTGTAGCTTTAGGATCTTTTATTCTTGGTTAAATTTGTTTAGCTGTGATGCAGTTTATTGGTTTAGTCTAAAAATGCATGATTACATTACCACTTCTTTTAGTCAATTTCCATTGCTCCAAGATGCCCATCCTATGGGCGTCTTGTAGTATAGGGTTCCTAAGACGCCCAATTTGGAGGGGTCTACCTTTTTAAATTTACACAAATGATCTTATTGAATTATGTTCTATACTTGCTGCCACTGCTTCCTTAATGATTACTCTTTGCATTAGGGTCAGACAAGTTCTTCTCTTAGAATCCATACAGAAGAAAATAGCAATTTTCGTTAGCATGGGCATCTTGGAGCACTCTCCCCTACCCATATGGGACCGAAAACACTCTTATTAGGATATTCGATTAACTCTGTAGGACCTATAGGCCTTAGTCAATCAATGTACATCTTATGTCAGCCAAGAAAGTTAAAATAAACGTGAGCCTGACGCGTAGGCCACACAAATTTCTGCGTGTAAAACACTCTCAAAAGTGATGCCCAGAAGAAGTTGATACTGATGAAATCGATCGTGGGCATCAACTGTATAGCAAGGAGTCATTGTGACCTATTTCTGGTACTGTAATACACCTTTTCAAGTATAATTCACCCAAAATGTCTATCGAAGGAGTGGCAAGGTGTCAGGGTCTGCAAGCGATTGACCAATGCAGTGGCTGGCCGTCACTGACATTCTCGTTAAGAAGACCTATAGCTGTAGGTGGACCCATAATATAGGGTGACACAAAAGTTCGTTCACCGTTTTCAAAATGCGTTATCTCAGTAACGGTTTCATATTTCTTTCTAATATTTGGTCAGTGTATGCATCAGTCAAATGAAAGATATTGGTACAAATTTGATTATGATCCGGTCCGTTTTCACCATTATTTATAAGAAAACGTAAAGACGACCAGTTTTTGCGGAAAAACTGCGTTCATCAAATTTACACAGTAAAGAAAATGTGTAAACGCCTAGCCTCGTATACAAGCGTGACATGACACTATTGTTACCTATGTAGGACATAGACGTAGGCTATTAGCGTATAGGCCTACAGTATCTCCTTTATGCTTAATAACGGCATTGACTCTATCCAGCATGCATAGAGAGTAAGCCTACGTTTCGCCTGCTCCAAAGATGAAGTTTAGTCCTTCGGTGATGGTTTGGGGTTGGATGACTGCCAGGGGTCTCACTAAACCTCAATTTGTGCCAAATGGTACCAGACTGAACTCGCAGTACTAGGCTACATACATCACCAACATTCTCGAGCAGATTGTGAAGCGAGCGTTCGAGAGAGAAAATGACAACGGCAGTGTCATGCAACGAAAGTTGTTTATTGAGCAGGATGGCGCACGCTGTCATACATCAGCTGTGACGATAAACTGGCTAGACGACAACCATCCGTCACATATAAAGCCGAAGGATTGGCCAGCCAACTCTCCGAACCTCTCTCCGATTGAAAACTTGTTGAGTATTTTATCTCTCAGCGTTTATAAAGATCCTGACTCCTGAGCCAAAGAACGTTGATCAGATCAAGCGTCGCCTCCAACGAGCGTGAAGATCGATAGCAGTTGGGACACTTCAGACGCTGATCCAGTCATGCTGGATAGAGTCATTAAGCAGAAAGGAGCTACTGTGCTCTATAATAACCTACGTCTGTGTATGTCCCAAATAGCTAACAACAGTGTCGTGTCACGCTTGTATAAGAGGCTATAGACGTGTAGGCTACACATTTTCTTTACTGTGTAAATTTGATGAACGCAGTTTCTCCGCAAAAACTGGTCCTCTTTACATTTTCTTATCAATAATGGCGAAAACGGACCGGATCATAATCAAATTTGTACCAATATCTTTCATTTGACCTATGTATACGCTGACCGAATATTATAAAGAAATATGAAGCCGTTACTGAGATAACGCATTTTGAAAACGGTGAACGAACTTTTGTGTCACCCTATATATATTATAGGCTAAGCTTCATTATATTTACATAGGCCTATATACGAATTACACGCAGGCTATACATGTTCACATAGGCGGATAGGCCTATCCAATCTAAGTTACTTTAAATAAGTAGCCTATAGATCTTTAATTTAAATTATCTCTCGCGTGTGGATGCAAGCGGAAATGATTGTGCCGTGTTTTTAATCTAATGTCACTGACGCTATTATATTTTGCAGACATCTTATACCATAATTATTATAATTATAAATAAACTGGGCCAATAAATATCACGATATCTATCTATAAGCTACAAGGATTTTGGTTGTGTGTGTATCACGCTCATGCATAGACCCAAAGGTCATAGTCATTTATTAACCGGTATTAAATGTGAGCAGTTTCGTGATGACATTTGCTCTTTTCCTTA
Source organism: Lumbricus rubellus (assembly GCA_945859605.1). Classification (NCBI taxonomy): domain Eukaryota; kingdom Metazoa; phylum Annelida; class Clitellata; order Crassiclitellata; family Lumbricidae; genus Lumbricus; species Lumbricus rubellus. The sequence goes on along the minus strand of OX243812.1, from coordinate 31,038,063 downwards.
CTGCGGGTGAGGCTTTCTCGGCCCAATAATCCGAGCAATTTCGACAGGATCGGTTGAAAGGGTTTATGACCTTTAAACTCCATGCTTCTGCTTCCGCTTTACACTCTTTGCGTTCACCCCTTCACCCCTTCACCCCTTCACCCCTTCACCCATTCTCAGAAGATCGACTCCGCTAAATAACGACCTATACGCAACCAACGAGAGCTGATTGTGCTTTTGGGTCATTCCGAGAAGTTGCAGAAGTGCCATTCCTCGTGGCATCGTCAGGGGCGGATCCAGAGGGGCCAATCCGGCCATGGCCCCCATATAATAATGCCATGGGACGTGGCTCCCATTCGGTTTTAAATTAGCAATATGAATAGGGGTGTCATGGCATATTTGCCTCCCCCCATTAAAACATTGCATGGGACGTGGCCCTCCCCGATTCGGTTTTGGTCGGAAGACTAAAAAAAGGTCATCAACTTTTTGGCGGATGAAAAGGTACCTTTTTCTCTCAGCCAAAGACCAATGACTAAAAACAAGGTCATCATTTTTTTTGGCGATCAATGAAAACAAATTCCTGTCCCAAAACCAAAGATTTTGCCCCCCCCCCCCCTTCGAACAGTTCTGGATCCGCCACTGGGCATCGTATAATATGTTTTCCTGCTGTGAACGAAGCTGCAGTTTCCTGGAATTAGCTGATCGCCTGGAATGTCTGCAACAGGTTGTGTGCGTGCTTCTTCGACTTTAAAAGAGCGTATAGGCCTACCCCCGAAGGAAGATGATGGTCATTACTATTTTAAAACGAAACCGCTGCCGCCAATGTATTTGCGAATTTGTTTCTAACGCTACTGCGAGACGCGAACAAATGCTGCGACAAACGGTGTGCAAGCCACTGCATATGCATCTCTGTCACTGTATACATGGGCGCCCGCACATACATGTATTATACGTGCATATAAAAAGGTCAACTTCCCAGAATTCACGAAATTTAAAGCATCCCTAGGAGAAAAAAGTTTAAACATAGACTTGGAAATATAGAAGTGCAAACATATTTCACACATGACTAATTTATGTTGCAGGCCTATAGTATGCAACTGAAAAAGACGCAAAACATTGGCATCACATGACTAGACAGTCTGCTACATTGTTAACTATCCATTTATCCATAGGAATAAATATATGCTTCTATAATTGGCCTAAATGGCAATACTTGGTATGACTATTTATTATCTGGAAATAGCAATTTTTATATTCTTAAGTCGCCATTCATTTTGTAGAGCGGCGTCACATAAAAAGACCCTCTAAGTCAGGGGTGTCAAAGAGCTGGCCCGCGGGCCATTTCTGGCCCGCCGACAAATTTTTTCTGGCCCGCGGAGCCTTCCCTAAAGATTAAAAAATTATTTAAAATCTCAAAATTTAATAGGAAACGAAGCTGAATCAAGATCTTTTCGCAATATTTGGACTTTTCTGGGAATTGGCTGACCAAGCCCGGAGCTCCCTCTCAGATCACTACCAAATTTTGCTCAAGAGCTTCGACTCCCTGGCCCGCCACTTGCTAGAAAATGTTCACACTGGCCCGCCACTTGTTAGAAGATGTTCAAACTGGCCCGCCACTGAAAAAGATTTGACACCCCTGCTCTAAGTGCTCCAGTTGCTGTAGTAGGCTACAGGTGGTTAGGTGTTGAAGCCGTGCTGCAGCGAGCCATCGAAGCGAGGAGGGAATTCGTAAATGTTTTATGCTGCCCAGGATAAATATTGGTCTTGTTGGCCTCACGTTGCCCCCCCCCGCACTCGGCGACGGTGTCTGGCCCATCGTCATTGGCCTTCGATATAATTCGACCCAACAGACGGAAGGTGTTGTTCTAAGAGGGAGAAAGTAGATCTGCGGAGACTCATAGGCAGAGACAATGAAATAGATAGGCGAAGAGAAAGGACACAATGAAGGACAAAAGAGAGAGAACAGTTAGACAAACTGATGTATATATATACACCGAGAGAGAGAGAGAGAGAGAGAGAGAGAGAGAGAGAGAGAGACGAAGGATGAAACACAGGAAGACCTGGAAGAGGCAATCGAGTAGAGAGCTAAAGACTAATCAAAGGAGTATAATAATAGAGGACTAGAGGAGAAGAGAAACTACAGAGAGAGAGAGAGAGGGAGAGAGAGAGAGAGAGAGGGAGAGATAGAGAGAGAGAGAGAGAGAGAGAGAGAGAGAGAGAGAGAGAGAGAAGAAGAAGAAGAAGAAGAAGAAGAAGAAGAAGAAGAAGAAGAAGAAGAAGAAGAAGAAGAAGAAGAAGAAGAAGAAGAAGAAGAAGAAGAAGAAGATGTAGAAAGCGAGAAAAGGAAGATTATAGACAATCTTGTGCAGGAAGGAAATTAAAACAGAAAGCAGACATAATAATAGCCGGAATGTGTATGTATGTGTGACATCAGAGAATGGATCTTTAGGAACAGTGAGAAATAATGAGACAGATGAGAAGAAAGACACACAGACAAGAAGAAAGACGCACTCAAAGACTGAACAAGATGCAAAGAGACAGACAAGTAGTCCAACAAAGATGCAGAAGACTGATGCAGAAAGTTACGGAGTGGAAGAGAAAGGGATAGAGAGGCAGACAACTTATTGGACCTAATATTTTGGCTAACAATAGCTCTGTGTTGCATCACCCCTTGATACTTGCGCTGCTACGTCGTCCCTCAAAACTTCCAAGTCCTGGATACACCGATGATAGGGATATTATGTTGAAACTGTACGAAACAGAAGATTAAAGTGGTAGTCAGAGGAGGAAACGGAGGAGTTGGCCACAAAGAGGGGGAAGAGGAGGAGTAGGAAGAGGATAAAGAGAGGAAACTGGAAGAGAACGACAGACCATGTGTGCGTTGTTATCGCCTTTGCTATCTTTAGTCTCTGTTTTTATCAGGAAAATTATGGATTCCGTCCAAAAGTTCCAAAACGGAATCACGTAACGTCGGGAAAATTCGTTGGGACAATCAGGACAGGGAGATCGACTCCCGGAGGCGGTAGGTTGGTGAACGGGGGTTGGTGGTGGTTGGGTGGGGTGGTGGTGGGTGTTAAATGTGGTGTTAGTGGTGTTAAAAATGATCAATTGCTGACGGAGTCTGCAGTCTCGATTCGATATCATTGGATAAGAGAACGTCCGTCATTGGCAAACATCCTAATACAATTTCTCACACCCACACACTTCCTCCTTCTCCTCCTCACACTTCGTAGTTAACAATCCCACTCGGCTATAGGCATCATACCGCCACGTGCACGTACTTAACTGTACATAGACCTATATTATTATTATATATACTACATGTAATGTACATGTATATTCATGATGCATATATATTTATATATTACGCCTATTATACGCACGTTAAATATTTCACACGTGAACTATAATTCTGCGCAGATTCGTATTAAAACGCGTACAATCTCCTCCTATATAGCTTAATAGTTGGAGACCAATCCCATTGGCGGTCTGTCATTCGTTTGGTGTTCCGCTCGTCAACTACTACATGTAGCCACTGCTGTTCCGCATTTTGACATCAGACGTCGTAGAAGAAAGTTGTCTTCAATATATTATTATTATTCGGTGTAATTATTGAGCAATTGATTCAGCGACAGGTTAACTAACTCTTACTCGACTCTCATTTGTCTTCGTCGTTCTCCTGTAATCCTCCGACGGTAACAATGGTTCCTCTGCAGAGATGGAACACTGTTCCGCAATGGTCCGTTGTTCGTTTGACGCTTGCTCTGCTTCTGCTGATGTCTCGACGACAAATGAGTCTCGTTCTCGCCCACAATGAAGGTAGGGGTTTACATAATAAAATGAATACTGATAACTACTGGTAGTCTAACTTTGTTAAGCAACGGTTTATGCTATGAGAATTTTGTCTGTTTAGTTCGCTCAAACACGAAGGGGTTGTACGTCTGTTAGCTTTATGCTGCCACTTCATGCGTGTACGTAGGCATATAGTTTACTGAAAAAATTCATGCATCTGCCTGTATTCGAATTTAGACCTATAGGCTAATCTTGGCGTAAACCTCGCACTTGTTCTCTTGTATTCAGAAAAGTAGAATAAAAATGCAAAATAGTAGCAATTAACCGAAAACTGGAGTTGTGTTGAAACATGCATGTTGTCTGAGTTTCAATTTGTTATTGTCTTCGTTTGTATTTGTCATCATTTGTAATTGTCTTCATCTGTAATTGACTTAATCTGCAATTGTCTTAATCTGCAATTGTCTTAATCTGCAATATCTGCAATTGTCTTAATATGCAATTGTCTGATTTGCAATTGTCTGCTTTTGTAATTGTCTACGTTTTGGAATTGGCAGCTTTCTGATTTGTAATGCCATTGTCACACCGCAACTTGGCGCACTATGTGACTATAGTCTTAGGTATTGACCTACTGTACATCGGCTATCTTAGTACGATACCAAAGTGCAAGGCATCTGCAAATCATATACCCGAATGTTGCTTTAAAAATATAAATAATCTGGTTTCTTGGTGCATAGGTTGGCAATTCAAAAAGCTTGTTTTATTGCCTGCTTTACTGTACATTGTAAGCCTATGTCTAGATGAAGCAGTCTATCTTTAGATGATGGATTTCAGTGGAGCAGGCCTATAATAGAAAAGATCCATGTAAAAGTTGAAGCGGTATATATAATTAAAATCTTGTCCTTGAACAAGATAGCCTAAGCCTAATCTGTCCAGTTTTGGTTTAGGCCTATACTTAAATAGGCCTATAATACGTCGTCAGCTCGTGTGTGCATAATATAATTGTAACCGCGACGTACCGGTAGGCCCACTGATTTTAAGAGCAGTAAGACAGAATTTAAAGAAATTTAAAATCTGGTCCCGCCGGGGCTTTTTTAACGTGCAGTTGTACACAAAATGTGCAGTTCTAATGGATTTGTGCAGTTGTATAAGCACTTTTGTACAGTTAAAACTAGCAAAAAGGTCATTGTCCTCCGATTGGAAGTAAATTATCATGGAGAATGGGGAAGGAAACAAGGAGTGGTGCAGTTCTAAAATTCCTTAAAAACAGCCCTGGTTCCCGCTTTCATAATTTATTTTAAAGTTGTCCCCTCGTGTGTTTATGTTCCTGACGTCTTAAGTTGTTTCTTTCTAGCAGGTCCTCTAAACTGTTCCTCTTGGCCTCCACCCTGCAGCCAGGTGTGCAACGGAGCGGCCGTCAACGACGACCACCTCTGCTCATGCAAGACTGGATTCCACCTGGATGCTGCTGATGAACGCCATTGCCATGCCAACCGATCCACGTCCGCTTTCCATCCGACCGGACGATCCGCCTTTCTGCTCTACAACAGCGGAGTCGATCTGATGGCCGTTCCCTTCGATTCAGTTCTATCCGCATCTTCCTCGTCGTCTTCCTCCTCACCGGTTGATTTGACGCCAGTCACTCTGTACGAAGGAACACCAGACATCGAGATCGCAAACTTTGCCATGGGTGAGAGACGTGCATATGGTGATGCATCATCAAACCACAATGCTTTGCTAGTAAATGTTAATGCCGACATGATGGGTGAGAGACGTGCATATGGTGATGCATCATCAAACCACAATGCTTTGCTAGTAAATGTTAATGCCGACATGATGGGTGAGAGACGTGCATATGGTGATGCATCATCAAACCACAATGCTTTGCTAGTAAATGTTAATGCCGACATGATGGGTGAGAGACGTGCATATGGTGATGCATCATCAAACCACAATGCTTTGCTAGTAAATGTTAATGCCGACATGATGGGTGAGAGACGTGCATATGGTGATGCATCATCAAACCACAATGCTTTGCTAGTAAATGTTAATGCCGACATGATGGGTGAGAGACGTGCATATGGTGATGCATCATCAAACCACAATGCTTTGCTAGTAAATGTTAATGCCGACATGATGGGTGAGAGACGTGCATATGGTGATGCATCATCAAACCACGATGCTTTGCTATATATAGTAAATGTTAATGCCGACATGATGGGTGAGAGACGTGCATATGGTGATGCATCATCAAACCACAATGCTTTGCTAGTAAATGTTAATGCCGACATGATGGGTGAGAGACGTGCATATGGTGATGCATCATCAAACCACGATGCTTTGCTATATATAGTAAATGTTAATGCCGACATGATGGGTGAGAGACGTGCATATGGTGATGCATCATCAAACCACAATGCTTTGCTAGTAAATGTTAATGCCGACATGATGGGTGAGAGACGTGCATATGGTGATGCATCATCAAACCACAATGCTTTGCTAGTAAATGTTAATGCCGACATGATGGGTGAGAGACGTGCATATGGTGATGCATCATCAAACCACAATGCTTTGCTAGTAAATGTTAATGCCGACATGATGGGTGAGAGACGTGCATATGGTGATGCATCATCAAACCACAATGCTTTGCTAGTAAATGTTAATGCCGACATGCATGCTGGATAAGTAGGGATAATACAAAGTTTGATCTGATGCTGAGGGGACTGTTTGTTCTCCCTTTGAACGCAGACTCCAATCTCTCTTCGAACATTGGGCATTCGTCTCTCGATTCAAAGTGAGAATTGCCGGGGGGTTGGGGGGGTTCAACCCCCAGTCTTTCTTAGAGCCCCATGTTAAAGTATGTTTTTCATACCCCAATTTCAATTTTATCATAGGCCAACCCCCCCAGTTATTTTTCCACAATTCTCATACTGTCTCGATTGCTTGTATGAACAACTTTCCGGCTTATAAGAACCTAATAAGCCTAAAGCTAGGCATATAATCAATATAATAAGACATCAAATAGGTTTGCATAACTTGTTTACAAGCGTGTGCACAAACCAAGATCTCTTTATTTAAGCCAAAGTCTGTATTTTCTATGTTTTGAGGATGCTGTCAGTGGCTATATGTAATTTTCAGGTAATTTGCAGCATAACTGCATATCGTGGGCATTTACAAATGTTGCGTTAAATTTTTTTAAATGCGTCATCCGCAGATAGTATAAATTGCTTGCAACGTGAATCACAATCTCGCTTCCTATTGCTTTGTTTGCTGCATCTATTATCCAAGAGGGTGTGATTGTTTGTCGATTTCATACGAGACACTTATGTCGCCACTGATTTTGCACGTGAAAAGATTAACGGTTTCTTTTTCTGTTAGCTCTCGAGATATCTAAAGGACGAATCTTCTTTGCAAACGGTGAAGAACTTGTCGTTCGAATGTTGGACGTGGAATCGAGAACACCGAGCGATTTCTTAGTGAACGGTCAGTGATGATAAAATTTAAATAAATTATTGAAGTCTAAAATAATCAACAAGGTCGTTCAGTAAGGCACACATAACGCGATTTAATGTAATGATTTGCTACAGACATTCAGTCTGTTAGGCTATAACGCTTTTAAACAACTGCATGAGCGCTGTTTGCAGTGTCTGCGACACTTTAGGCTACGCCGAGCAGATCATTTTTAACCATGCGATTTTGCTATTGACCTACATGTACCTTATGATCTGTGAACAAATTGAACAAAATTTCGATATCTTTTTTACATGCATTTTTGTCGACCTGTTGAACACTTTCCCTGACGTGACCTGCTGGAATTGTATCGCTGGCACCACCACTGGTTATTTAGGCCTACTGGTTGCCCAGTGGCTATTATTTTATAAGCAGATGAAATCGAAAGTAAACGCAGAATTTATGTAGCGCTAAACAGCGGGTGTTCATCCTGCGCGTTGTCCATACAATTATCGTTAAGAAAGCTCGTCAGTGTTTCGGATATCCTTCAACTAAACGCTTGCTGCATGAGAGATGCATGTTTACTTGTTTGCAGGTCTGAGCTTGGTGTCCAGTCTGGCCTTAGATTGGATCACTTCCGTTCTGTACGTCTCCGACGTCGGTCTTCACAAGATCCTCGCCTGCTCCACGTCAACTGGTCAGTGCTCGGAAATCATGAGAGTCCATCTGGCTTTCTCCATGGACATCGATGCTATAAACGGGTGAGACAACCACATCAGATCTTTAGTCAGACGCCCTCCCGAACGTTCTAATTTAGAAAATTCAGAAATTTGGTGCTGTATTTAAAATTTATTATTTTCTACGAAATTAGCGTGGGTCTAATTGCGCCGTCTGCTTTTTCGGCCGAGTGGTAAGATATTCGGCACATTCAGCCAATCGTCTTCAATTACATGTCGCCAGTCGGTAAATTTTATTAATTTTTTACCCGTTTGCCCCGAGAATATCCGCTGAAAACGGGCTTAAAATTTAAGAATGAATGGGTAAAGGGTTAATTATCCCTTGGACGACGTACATGAAGGACAGTTGACTTTAGAGCTATATAATATTATAGGGTTTATAATATTATATCTCTCTGCGACTTGAATGCACCATAGCTGCAGGCTATCGATGTTTTAAAATCGTGCAGCAAGTCCATTTGGCTTTTAAGCAGTTTGAAACACTACCAGAAAGTGAAGTGATTCTAACAAATGGTCCATTGTTTCAGTTGCAAGCTTACTTATTGATCCTGCTTTTAGACTTGTTAATGTACATGATAAATGTTGTGCATTATTATATGCGTAGAAAGCTGTATTGGAGTGAATGCAGTTTATCTGGAAGGATCGAGTCGAGCAACTTGGATGGAAGTGGTCGTCAGACGGTGAAGCCAGATGACAGTTGTCCTCGAAGTCTGAAGCTGGATCATCCGACGCAGACTTTGTATTGGGTTAACTTTGCAGATGATCAGATTCACATGTACGACCTGTCGACGAAAGCACTTCGCGTAAGAACAACGATCATAACTATTGTTTCATAAAACAATAGACTATTAGTCACTATTCCAATGAACGTAGGCCCCTATTTATAATTGAGTTCCCGGGTTCAAACCCTTACTCTGAATAAGTAATTTTTGAAATTTTAAAAGTGAATCTGTGTAGGTTTTTTTTCGACCATGTTCTTTGGAAGAAGCTACAAATGGAAAAACTGCAAATTTATGGCTACGTCCCTGACTATTCCTTTGGTTGGGTTAATCGTGTTTGTTGAGTCGCTTTACGCTCTGCATGTTGTTGTTGCTGTTGTTGTAATTGCTGTTGTTGTACAGTGTAATTGCTGTTATAGTTGCTGTAGTTGTTGTCGTTGTTGTAGTTATTATAACAATAACTAAAGACTTGCAATTTGTGGTTCAAATACTGAAAGCGCAGGTTATAAGTAGGCCTATTGCAGTAATTTATAAATAATTTCTTCGTTGTAGTTGATACCTTCGAGTGAGTTCATCTATTCGCTGAGCTGCGTCGCTGTCTTCGAGGATGACGTCATCTGGACGACTTCCATATCCCACTACTACGCAGACGACGGTGACCAGGAAGTGACTACAATCCACAACGCTGACAAGTTCAATCTTTCGGAAATCCTTCAACAACCGAATATCGTCGTTGAGAACATTCCCAAAGTTCCATTCATTCTCCAAGTCTGGCACAGTGCCATGCAGACTCCCGGTAAGTTCACTGCATGTCTGACTTTGTTATGATCCCTTTGATTTCTTCGATAAACGTTGAGCATTTTTTATACACATGAAGGCTATAATTATTATTTTTGGCTGTGTGCGTCGCACATGTTTTGTCTAAATAGTTGCGCAATAGTCTGTACAATAAAGTAATGGGTGTTGAAAGGAGCCGTGCAAAACTCATTATATACATGTAGCTAAGTTGGCGGCACCAAGTGGAGAGCTTTCCAATCAACTGTCTGCCCTGGCGGGGTTTGAACCCGACGTGTCTCGATTGACCGTCCAGTATACCATAACCATTGCGCTGTTGAGTGAACAGCTGGAAATGGAAGTGGACACAGATTACAACTGGGAGGAGCTATCCTGTGGGACAGAGACTTCTGGATGGAACGGATGCAGGGTTTAGAAAATCTCTTTTAATGTAAGTTAATTATTAATTTGATGCATAATTATTTGGAATGATTAATAATTGATTAATTTCAGGTGCAAATCCTTGCGTCGAGAAGCGATGCAGTCGTCTGTGTCTTCAGTCTTCGTCGCCAGGTGGCGCCACATGCGCATGTCCATCAGGAATGATACTTGCAGACGACCAACGCAGCTGCACAAGTAACCAGATGTTAAATTCTGCTTTTAAAACTTGTTTCAAATACTGAAAGCGCAGGTTATAAGTTTTGCATTAATCTATATTTATAAATAAAAATGTAACTTCACTTCCGTTGTTATCTAAGATCTCAAAAAGGCCGTTGTTATCTAAGATCTCAAAAAGGTCTGGACCGATTGTTTTGAAAATTTTACCAAAACGTTCCATTGAATACGACCGTGTTATAAGATGCTTTTTTCGGGGTAAAACGCAATCTTTTCCCCAAAAAACACAACTCTGCATTCGATTTGACCTATTTCGATTTCCAATTCCACACATCCGCCCGTCAATAGGCCTATGATTTCCAATGCGGTCGACTGTGGGTGTTCACAGTTGACTTTGGATGTTCACAGTTGACTTTGGATGTTCACAGTTGACTTTGGATGTTCACAGTTGACTTTGGATGTTCACAGTTGATTTTGGATGTTCACGTTTTACTTTGGATGTTCACAGTTGACTTTGGATGTTCACAGTTGACTTTGGATGTTCACGTTTTACTTTGGATGTTCACAGTTGACTTTGGATGTTCACAGTTGACTTTGGATGTTCACAGTTGACTTTGGATGTTCACAGTTGACTTTGGATGTTCACAGTTGATTTTGGATGTTCACGTTTTGCTTTGGATGTTCACAGTTGACTTTGGATGTTCACAGTTGACTTTGGATGTTCACGTTTTACTTTGGATGTTCACAGTTGACTTTGGATGTTCACAGTTGACTTTGGATGTTCACAGTTGACTTTGGATGTTCACAGTTGACTTTGGATGTTTACAGTTGATTTTGGATGTTCACGTTTTGCTTTGGATGTTCACAGTTGACTTTGGATGTTCACAGTTGACTTTGGATGTTCACGTTTTACTTTGGATGTTCACAGTTGATTTTGGATGTTCACAGTTGATTTTGGATGTTCACAGTTGACTTTGGATGTTCGCGTTTTACTTTGGATGTTCACAGTTGACTTTGGATGTTCACGTTTTGCTTTGGATGTTCACAGTTGACTTTGGATGTTCACAGTTGACTTTGGATGTTCACAGTTGACTGGTCGATGCCTTTGATCGTCTTCGCCAAAAGTAGCGAGCTGCACTTTGTTGGCGTCGACTTCGTTGGCGGCAAAGCGGGAGAGGATTTCTTCAAAGTCGGTGAAGCGGCAACGATCAATGCGCTGGCTTTCGACCATTCAACCAAAACGATTTATTTGACGGTTGGAGACGGTAAAGCAGACGATCATTCTCCGGCACAACAGACGATTATACGGATTGATTTAAATAATGCGGATGCATACAGAAGGTAAGCAATACCGTATATTGTTTACAAAATACTCACTTGTCATAATAACATTTCCGCTCTTCTCTCGTAACAATCTCCATGCGTTCGATCTACATGTACTGTCCGTATTCAATCCGGGGGTCATTCTGTTCGACTGTTGCATGCAGTAGACACACTTCAGTTCACCGTACAATATTGTTGTTGTGATACTGGACAATGGTCTTGCTTCTAGACGTGCATCTACAGAAATTCGAGTGTATGAAACAAAAGCACAATTAGGTCTTAGGACATGACCAGACTATAAGCATGTTCAAGAAACTTGTTTTGCTGACATGGTATGGATAACCATGAAATTTCAGTCGGTTAAGTAGCTCGATTTCTTCTGGTAACTACCCGACCCATTAATATGTATGCTATATGCAATTTTTATGCATGGTGCTCTGTTGACTGATCCTTTAACCAGATTTATTTCAGCTAGTTTTATAATTGTAGTGAAATGATGTTTTCAACGGCATCGACTGTGACTGACATGGAAGTCGACTGGCTGTCGAAGAACATCTATTGGGTCAACTACGATTCGGTAAGCCGTTCGTTGCAGAGTAATCTAGGGCATTTTCTGGATGGATGGATGGACTGTCGACGGACGGATGGACTGACGGACGGACGGACGGACCGATCTGAGCTAAATGCGATTTAAATTCTCGTGAGTGTCTTCCTTAGGCCAACAGTTTTGGAAGTTTGGAGGTATGCAGATAGGAAGAACTTGAAAAACTTGTCAGGTTGAGCGTCTTTCGTGTTAGTCTACAGTACGTTTCTTATAAGTGAGTTGGCATTTAATTTCATTTTTTAGTGCAGGAAGGAAGCCCGTAGTACAGAACTTGTGGAATTGTTCTATAAAACTCGTATCATGCACATTTTCGTCATTCGTAGATCGATCGCAGTTCTAGAAAAGTAGTTCCGTTTATGAATCCGACTGTAAAGAGCTTCTTAGACCCTACCCTCTGATAGCATGCCCAGAGAGTCGCTGACGCGCGATCACTTTTTTTATGTTTGTGAGCTAACGGAGGGCAAAAGCTAGAAAGCTAGTTTTGAATTTTAGCAATATATAGCATTCTGCGTTTTATTTTATAGGGTACCATAGAGATCGCCAGCATAGATGGACTTTCTCGGGCAGTGCTCACTGGTGACGATGGGTCTGCAGTGACGGAAAAGCCGAGAGCAATCGCTGTTGATCCACGAGAAAAGTTAGTATAGATCTATAGGCCTATAACGTTGAAGTAGGCTATAGAGTGTATATATAGACGAACTATATGATGTCTCCTTCAAATGGATGCATAAATTAAAAGAAATCGATTTAGTGCACTTGAAAGTTACTTTACGTGCAGTAAATTAAAACTACTGATATTATTGGGTTCAGTTATATGCAGTCCTATTATAATTATGCAGTAGGCTATACTGTCACAGCAACCGATGGAAGAAGAGCACAACTACAAAATGTGGCTTATTGTGAGCGACTCTGTCTCTGTCTATCATATTCTGTTCTTTGGATTGACCTGTTGATACCATGGGCGGAGTTTATCAGGGAATAGGGGACCAAACTCCGCCCATGGTTGACGTTTTGCATAGGCCTACGAGTAGGCCTATTTTGGTTTTTTTAACTACGTGCTTGTGTTGTTATGGTTCACACGATTGTTCATATCCGGCGGAGCAGTCACAAGTATTATTTTTGCTCTGTTCTTATTAATTTTTTAGGAAGCTCTTCTATTCCGACTGCGGTAGAAACCCTCACCTAGGGTCATGTGACTTGACCGGACGTCACTGCATTAAATCAACGGCGCTAAAGAAAGGCGAATGCGTGACGGATCTGTTGCTTGATCACAACAACCGGAAGGTCTATTTCGCCCTCGGAAGCAGAATCATGACCACCAGCCTTGACCTTGACCAGATGGTTGTATACAGGCAATTGCAAACCGCTGCTCCCTATTCTCAGACGTAGGTTAAATCAACCGGTCATCTCTTAACAAAGTTAACATAGCAAATGCAATTTCTCGCACATGTTCTCTGAAGTCATTAGGCTATATATATATAATTATATATATATATATTATAATATATAATGTTATTTAGGCCTACCTATGGTTTTAAGCTGCCAATAATAATGATGATAAGGCTGCGAATGGACGGCGTTCATGTGAATGGAATGCGTCCATGTGAATGGAATGGTGGCAAAACGCGAATTTAGAGTCAAAATCTAAACATGATAGATCTAGGGACGTTGTTGGTTCCCTGTGGCAGAGGATGGATGCAGTTTAACGTCATGCCCAGGACCTTATCATGGCGTGAACTGTGACAATTCCAAGTCCGTGAAAAGTTGACGATTGACTAATAATATTTGATGTACGATTGATGAACATTGATGTTGCTCAGGCATAGTCGTCATCCAAGTTCGTTGGCCAGATTACCCGATCAGCTTTTCTGGTCAGACGGATCGGATATACGATACACCTTCGACAGTGATGGGAACGATGGAACGATCAGCGTGTGGAAGAAGAACCAGACTGGTTCCCTTGGTCCACTCGTCGTCTTTTCAGATTCAGCACAGCCTGAAGGTCGGTAATAAGTTTAATAAGGACTCTCTGTCAGTAACTGTTAATCCTTGCAGTAAAACGCTTCAATACAAACGTAGGCGTATAGGCCCGCTTGGAATATTAATTAATTATTTGTACGGTATAGCACAGCTTCAAGATAAATTAACTGACAGGAGACGTGACAATTGAGGATTGACTACTGTTGTTACTATATCAATTAAGTGATGAGGTTGTTGCGAACGAAAATGCCACCAACAACCTAAAAAGTGACTGTGGTAGATATCCGGTAACTCGATCGTGTGAAACTACGTCGATTGATTAAACAAACAAAACCTGTTGGTTCAATTATTCATAATTACGCTGGCCCTTAATATTGTCATCTCGACAAGAAGACGTCAAACTGTTGCGTCCTGGGTTCAATTACATGTATAGGCAATTCCCGTTCAACACTAGGCTTTTTAATATGTCGCTTTGATTTGTAACCTATGCCAGATTGCGTGTATAGTGTAACACGATGGAGTGCGACAAATACTTTGCCGGATGGTTACAATTAGACTACATGCGGCTGATTGCAACGTTATTAGCCTGCATTGGTCATTTAAACTCATTTTGTAACGGCGATGTAACCTACATGTATGTAGGCTAAGCTGTGCTAATTTGCAACAGAACGTAGGCCTACGTATGTCTTATAAGCAAAGATTCAATTGAGCCCACTTGTAAGCATATATAGATATGAGGATTTGAAGTGAGCAATAGCTTAAAGTAATAGCAATTCCAGTTTAATTTAAGACACTGTGTTATAGCAAGGATCATTAGCGTCGCCCTCTTCCTCCATCCAGGCTTTGGACTGGCACTGTCGGAGCGCGAACAGTGGAGAAGTTTAACTTCTCTTCATGCATGTAAAGCCTCTTATCATCTTATGCTGCTGGTTCTTTATTTGTCTGCTACAATATATGTGTTAGGTACGACCAGATGCGGCAGGGACCGAGGAGGATGCAGCGACATCTGTGTGGAGTCTAGATCCGACAAAGTAACGTGTCTTTGTCCGACTGGCAGCAGTCTAAATGCAGATGGCGTCACATGCAATGGCGATGCTAAAAGTAAGAATCGCGAGAAGTTCTATATGGTTCAGAAACCAATAGTGTTCATTCGTTCATTCGTTCATTCATTCATTCGTTCATTCGTTCGTTCATTCATTCATTCATTCGTTTATTCTATGAACTTCATATAGCGCCTCTTGAAAGAAACCTGCTCTTGAGCGTGGGGTGTTCGAGCGGCATTTAATTGGAATTTATAACTGTAATTATATAATCAGAAACCTGTAGAACGTCTCGTTCACATCTAATCAGAGCTATAGCACTTACTACACCATTAACAGAACGTTTATCATTAGACTAAGTGATCGGATGATTCATGAACGTGCATCCTGAATTTTTACAGAATTTAGGAAATTGTTGATTATAGTGGGCTAGGAACCACTAATTAAGTAATTAATCCCTTCCCTGGGGGGTTATATGCTTTAAGCCTGTTTTGGACGTATATATACGTCTTCCCCAAGGAAGGGGTTAAGACACATACTCACGTTGGCTTTGGTGGACTCATTGATGTTTAAAGGCTCCGTTAGACCTTTTTGTATTGCCGTGAGGTAGACTTGGAGCACCTCTGAGGGTGCTTCTTGAAGGGACACTAGAAGTTCTTGAAATGAATTGATACTTATAACACGTTTTAACTGAATTATAGTATTGGTGAAGGGTGGAATTCTTTTGTGTTAACAAGGATTGCGTCAGAGTCCGCAGCGCATCCAGAAGAAGCAGGCCTCGACGAACGAGGTCATGGCGCACACCGTGGCACTGCAGGAACGCTTTCCAGGCGCTGGGAAGCACGCTGCCGCACAGAATGCCTTCTCCGTGTCACCTTCATTCCGTGGATTGCTCACTTCCATTGCTCTTCACGACGTCACGGCAACGTTCGTCCCGTGTCCGTGTAGGAATGGAGGATCGTGCCACAGCGAACGCGGATTCGTCAAGTGCTTGTTAGTGTCTTTGTAGTAATCCACTGGAATGCATATTGCTTTACCATGTTAACTAACTAACAGTTGAACACTGCAGGGTCTTCGTAGAATAGGCCATATATTTACCCTCGGGTGGTGAAGAATACTGAGGTGGTCAATGGTCATAAATGGTTTGTGTTGAGGTAGACACTATAGATCTATTTGGAAGTTAATTGTTCCTTTATTGACATGACCATGCAATCATCCTTTATGCGGTTGGCAGGATATCATCATCCAACTTTTGTAAACGGTACATTCTGCCGAACTTATTCTGAACTTATTCTGGCGTTAATTATTGTCTTGTAGATGTCCAAGTGGTTTTGTTGGAGGCTTCTGCGACGAAAGAGTGCAGGAGTCTCCTGTGAAGAGTCTTAGCAGCAGGTTTTTCGAGCGTGACTTCCTCATATACGTCGGCGCTGCACTTGGAGCGATGGCAATCGTTATTGCAGCTATGGTCGTCATTGTATGTGTCATCAAACGACGAAGCAGGTAAAAAAATCAACTGTCGTAACTCGTTGCATGGTCTTCTTGCAGAGACTATCTGTCGACTTTATGCATGGGCAGCATGGACTATAATTAGCCTATAGCCTATGCAAACCGCAGCATAGGCTGCATAGCCTAATATTCAATATGTAGGCCTAGGCCTAACCGATATTAACTACTGCCGTAAATGATCATGGACCTTCATGTCAACTGTGGTCGTTATTAGCCTAAATCCCTATGATAACCAATGTTACTATATATATATATATATATAACATACATATATATATATATAGCACTTGTGAAATCATCAGAAGAGTATCCATTCAAACGCGCAGGTAAAGAAGACAAATGAATTTCCTATATAGTATATATCTATAATCCAGGCATTTTGCAATCGTGCCTTTTAGGAAACTCGCAAGCGCGCCGTCTGCGCTCAAATAAAATAACGAGTTCGTCATATAGGCTAGGCCTACACGCTTGAGACGCGGTTACTCGGCAGCCGATAAACGAAAGTAGCCTACGTTTGGAGTGGAAGTAATAACCAACGAAAATATAGCCTATATAGACCTATTGCCAATAGATAGGGTAGTACACGCGCAGCCTATATTGATTGCACACTTTGGCATTGCTTCTATAGTCATTTGATACGATTTTAGGTGTTCATCTGTCATCAGCAGAGGCAGGGACGACGAGGTTCAGATAAAACCTTCTGAGAACTCTGCCTACGAGATGGGATGCGTAGACGACTCGACTTCGGTTTCGACGAGACAAAAGAAGGTAGGGATCGATATTATATGGCTAGGGATCGATATTATATGGCTAGGGATCGATATTATATGGCTAGGGATCGATATTATATGGCTAGGGATCGATATTATATGGCTAGGGATCGATATTATATGGCTAGGGATCGATATTATATGGCCCACCTTTGCTTTGTATCTGCTTGGTCGAGTCTTTCATCGGAAGTATATCGCATTGTCTACTGTATTTGACAATTTTTATAGCGCCTCTAGAAAGGGTGCACCCTTCAGAAGCGTTCCCAGTGGGCAATGTCCATTTTCACGAAGAAACTATAATTTTTTAAAGATCGTCAGAATTTTCGGACGGGAAATTCCTGACATTTTCCCCCAAGATTTTGGCCGGATGACTAAAAAAGGTCGTCAACTTTTTGGGCCGATAAAAAATCTCTGCGCCGCTCGATCTGGACCCAGCCAAAGCCGAAGTTTTATAACCCCCCCCTCCAAAAATAAACGGAATCCAAACTCCTCGTATGTAAATAAATCTACCAGATTAACAGATAAACGGGAAGCATTTTTATTCTGTTTTGTAGGCTACGAAACAGAGAAAGTGATTCTCTGCGAGTCTTCACATCACATCTCATAGAATGATGATCGCTCGAGATGCCTTTTGGTTTTTAGTGCAAGCCAATTGAACTGGGACTCTGCTCAGACATCCTTTTGTTTCTGGACGTAATTTCGTTTATAAGGCAGTTGGACCCGATTAAAGTGACCGCACGTTTTTCGTGCCATTGCAGCTAAAGCTATAGGCTATATATATATATAGTTCTATACGAAGTAATCATTGTTTTTCAGAATGAATTTGTTCTGTATGTTTTTGTTAGAGGTGTCTTGTTAAGAAAATATAACCGCTGGAAGTAGGGTCTAGGCTACAGATTTTTGCGTTCTTGATTAAATCTTCGGTTTGCTTAATTGCTTTGATATTGTGCTTGTAAGCGATTCTATGACAAAGTTCAAACCAACGTCCGTATAGGCCTACTATATGTATATAGTTCGATCTACCGCGCTGGCATGGGCGCAGGCAGACGTTTATGCAGGACAGGGAAAACAATTGTCACCATGGGCACCTAGGGCAAGAGGGGAGTACAATTTTACTTATCTACAGTAAATTAAGTCTACACTTATTGTAATATGATTGTATCTATTATTGCGTATAATTATTATACAGTATATTTACAATAGTAATAAATCGTTGTACCCGTAATCGTATAATGTTACAATTGACTTGCCCAAGGTCCTTACGTGGCGAGGTGAATTCGAACCTTGATTATGCAGATTAATGCAGACAAGAGGATATGGGGTCCAAAAGTATGGAATTTTTTATCATCCAATCAGCTGCAGCAGTTAAAATACAAAATCCTCATCCTCATTCTGTATTTAGATACACTTTCTCTTGCCCCTCCAAATTTTACGTAGTGACAATGGCTTACATTTCCAATAATAAAATATTGCATGCCTTTTCTGATCTGACCGGACCATGGCTCATGCTCCGATATTTTAGGGTAAACATCCAAATATGCAAGCATCGTGAAACTGCGCCTTCATTAGTTCAAGATAACTGTAAATAATAAATTCGTTATTCCCCCAGCAGATGGGGTCGTTCCTTCCAAAATGTATCTCGAATGATATCGCAGTTTAGTGAAACAAGTTGCATCGTTTCTTTCTTTGCAGATTTTCTGCTTTTCTTCCATGACTTTTTTTCGCCTTCCTTACAACTGTTTTTCGTGGAAGTGATTTCTGTTGAGTTGTCTACTGCGGATGATGATGATTCTTGGATTGACTGAGTTTCTATGGTTTCGCCTGATTTGTTGTTTGCTGCTGCTAACCTTTCCATCTGAGCTTCCACACTTTCTGCTGCATTGCTGACAGCTGCTGGTACGTCCATGAACAATTGAGATGCTGCCTGTAAAGTATAAAAGAGAAAAAGCAATGTGTCATTGTGTATATCTACGAATATCTACTCAGCAGAAAATCACAAGTGTTTCGTCTGACAAGAAATCACTATGATTTAGACCAGAAATAAAATGCCGTCAAAACGAAAAAACCCATAAAACTGAAAACAACGGTTGCGTTTTTAACTTAAGAGTGATCGAGAAACCAGAGCAGCTCGTCTATAAAAATAAAATGCTCATAATAAATGTGTAATGTTGACAAATATGATACATGTTGTTGAGGACTTGAATGCTGGCTGCACTTGAGTTCTGGATCCTAATTCAGTTTTTGCAAGTATCTGTGGTGCTCATGAAGTCGCCAAATACTCCTATGACGGCACCTTGAATTGTTACTGCACAAAACAACTGCTGGTACGTTGAACAAGTCTTCAGTTACAAACACGAGAACTTTAGCAACCAGAGCGCAACAGAAGCCAAAAAAGTTAATAATCTGTACTAACCTTGATCCTCTTTCTTGATTATTATTCATACATTTATTTGTTACAAGTGATTATTATTCATACATTTATTTGTTATAAGTGAGGCCAGTATTTTATTTTTACCATATGTTAGTCATGCTTGATAGTATTGTGCAAGAAATGCATTAAGTATGGTAAATATTTTATGCTCTTTTATAGAAGTTGTTGTCTTTGGACGTTTCCTATTAAAAGTTGTCCATGAATGCCCTCAACAGCTCATCGGTCAATTCAAAAGCCTACAGAACATTAATTGTTTTACCTTTACAGGTTCTTTAACAAGAACCGTTCCTTTTCGGTAGAGTTGCGGTAGATCATTGTAGTTTGTCGTGAACTCGGAGAAAAGCATTTCATTCTTATCTGCAGCAAACATCGTCTGAAAAGAAGGACAACAAGGATACGTTTTCATAAACGACAACGCAAGAAACAATTCAATTCAAGCAGAACTACGACTATTCACAGAATGTTTAATTTACTATAATAGTTGCTTGCAAATTTTGTTTAGCAACAGAAACAAATCGGAGGCACTCTACCCAAGAAGTCAAAATGATGTTACATGTCACTAATAGCACACTGATGAACTTAATTAGTGCATCACTTAGCAAGCAGTGCTCGCCCATACAAAATTTAGCCCAACCAATTGATTCCCATCAACAGACGACCTAATGTTCGGAGTTTGTGGAGCGCATCAAGAATGATAAACAGCTGACGTAAGTCTACAGCGCGTGGTTGACTCACCATCATGCAGCCTATAAATATGTTAGAAAATGTAGCATCCCATCACATCACAATAAACATCTATCAACCACCTAAAAGAAAGAACAGTACCAACCTGGAGCCTCTTCTGTGCATTGCTAGGTGATAAACCTCCCTCTTGAACGAGTTTCCAGAAACATGTGTTGTGCAGGTTGTTGATGTGACCTTGTATATTAACAAATGAATAAAATAGGTCTATATACAATAAATTATTATTATTACAAAGACAAGCCTTCACAATTAATTTCAAGACAAAGATTGGGAATTGATTGAAATACGTTTAATAAATTGTTTATCACACCATTACAACTTTGTGTGTAATTAACTGCAATAAATATTATTGTAATTTTTTTACAATGAGCACCAGAATATTATGAGAATAAATTTTGTGAAAATGGCAAAAAAATGAACTTTTTACAAAGCTCCTGAAGGTTCATCTACATGTATACTGTAAAATGGTCGTTAGTGAGGACAATCAGTAACTTTATCGCACACCACTTTGTCTGTTGCAGCCATTATTGCTGCTTGTTTAACATGTTAACGACAAATTGCATTGGTTCCCAGTAAGTTTTAGAAAACCCTCATATGTAGTTAAGAACTCTAGGTATATAATTATATATATATATCTAATTAAAGGCCAGAAAAGATAGGTTTTTTCTTGTGCGATTGAAAAAACGCACACTCACTACAGAAGAGTTAACTGATGTACTCCCAGTTCAGTAACACTAAAAGTACTATTTTTAATCACTACTACATATAAGAGATTGCAGAGTCAGTAATTAATCAATCACAAAAAAGCTTCAGTGGCATCCATACATACATGTGTGTAACTGCATGTGTGTGTGTGTGTGTGTGTGTGTGTGGATGGATGATGGGTGCATGTTTGAGTGCATTATATTTGAATTTCAAAGTCCTGAACTAAATGGATGAAATATACATTGCAGTATTTTCCAGATTATCTTAAAGGGTTCACTGCATTAATGTTCCAATTTCAGGATGCTCCAAAAAAGCATTCATTCAAATAAATTAGTGCTGTCACTTAAAATAGTTTGTTGGTGCTACTTACAGTCTACCTGTCTCCAGCTAAGGTAGTCCCGTAAATTGTCTTTTGGGTAGACGACAATTCTGGCGTCGAATGCTGGTGGGTATTCAAGTGGCTGATTGTTAAAGAAACTACTCCAGAAGAAGACAAACGATGACGAAAACAAGCTCACACAAAGGCTCTTGATTTTACTACAAGAAAACAATCCTTCATCACCACACAATGTCAGAATATAAGACTTGTAAGAGACTAAAATAAGACTCAATTTTTTTTATAAGACAGAAAATAAGACTCATACAGCAAGACTAATTGGCAAACTATTTTTTTGGATATAATTATATTGGCACCACTAAAGTTATTAGATTATAACAAAGCACATTTGCAAAGTTGCCAATGCAACAGAATGTGATCTGACATGTACAATTGTACAACACATTGTGCGTGTCACATCTAAAGATAACAAATGCATACAATTAAATGACTTGTTCAAAATTCTGAGAAGTTTATTGTGTTTACACTCTAATTGCAGCAAATTAATGGTTGATCAGATTTGATGATTTCCACCACTACCATAAACAAACTAGACTCTCAAACAAATATCTGACCAGTGGCCAGGTCCAGAACAAGATGTAAAAACAACTGGCATGCTATTGGTTCTTAAAACACAACCTGTCACAAAACATTTACAGATGACAAGTCTAGATATATCTTTCAGCTACAAGAAGCATTTTGTCAATTTACAGATGGTTCTCTTTGGAAAGTAAGAGTTGGGCATGACATTGATAAGATACAATGAAACAGTCATGTAAATAGATCTATATATTAATTACTGTAATATTGCACATAACATTGAACATTTTGATTAAATTAACTCATTCCCGCCGGAATTGTTCCGATACCTATTGGGTTTATCGGGTCACCCGCGACCCGATCCGGCGGGAAAGAGTTAAAAACAAGAGACTAGAAATCATTTGCACTTTAAACTCTTACTACAGAATAATTCACTAACTCTTTTCGACGTTCATAAACATCTGTTTCTCGTCGAAAGACAAAACTGTATTCGTCGCTTTGGCCATAAGCAACGATGACGTCATTGAACTCCTTTACAACACATTCAGCTGCTTTGTTCATTAGGCCTAAAGCACGATCGTCATTTGGTTTCGCAAATTTATGCACCTCAGAAAACCTATGAAAATAACATATAACAAGTTAAAATTAACATGTCACTATTAAAATCTTTGTTATAATTATTACAAACATTTTTAATGAGTGCAAAGTCACACAGAAATGTGAAACAAAGGTGCGGAAAGAGTAACATCCCAAAGGTTAGAAGTGCTTAGTTTTTTGTTTGAAATATGTAATGCAACTGTCTTAAATGTATTAATTGAATCACAGTAAGATTAGCAATCCATAGGAGCAGATTGATAGATAGCATGACTTCAAAGTTTATGCAGCAATAACGACAATAAAGATAAGAATAATATTCTTTAATTGATCAACTGATATCTGCATTTTAGTATACAGACATGGTAATCGTATAATTAATTGAATTTCAAGATCAAGACAGTCAAGTATTCTAAAAGCACGCATATTATAGTCAATCCAAGGTCATACATATCGTCCAAATGATGAAAGATTTCCTCATCATCCATCGGAAGGATTGTGCGATTAATTATCGGACCTTGGCTGCAGGTGGCATAAGATGGTTTTGACTGGAGGAAGCAGGTCATGAAATACAGCAATTAATCAAAAAGATCTATAACATTTTTAAAACAGCACCACTGCACCATGTGGTAATTCTTTTGCCTCCAATCATTCTATCTGAAGTTTTGAGTGGAACAAATGAGTGTAGACTGCTGTGCTTTTGCATTTAAAATTACGTTTCTCAGGCTCTCTTCACCTCTTTCTGCAAATGATTTCAGACCATTTTGCTCGATCATGGTTTTAGGTTTGGTGAATAGGGCTTGAGATGGCTGAATGGTAAGATGCTGGAACGAAGACCAGGACATGAGTTTGATACCCACAAGCCCCTTATGGCTGACTCAGCCTTCAAATCTTGGGGAGCATGAGCAGTAAATGGGTGGACACCCTGCAGCCTGTCAAACAGTCAAATTATTCGACGTACGTCAAACTTGTTATCACGAACATTACTACAATATCAAATATTCTTACTGCATACTTGTCAATTTGAATTAACAAACGATTATTTTCATTATTATTTTTTTTTTAATTTTTTTTTTTTAATTACCCGAGGTATCTATGATCCCTCAGGTGTCAGATATTAATAAGAAATTTAAACTCTGGAGTGGCCATCCATGTCAAGATCAGGAAGAACAAAAGTGCTGTGAAAGGCAACAGCGTTAAAACGCTGAATGGTTACAGACAGGCGCTGAAACAGGAAGCTTGTTTCTCTTGCGTCGCCTGAAATTTGGCTTAAAAGACGACCCAGGTCGGCGAGAAATGCCTGTCCCTTGGCGTTAATTGGCCCCATTGTTTCAAAAGCCAATGGGACAAAGTGGTAGGCTTGCATTAGATGTGCATATTTTGCATTTTTTCTGGCTTCAGCCAGTTCCGCAGCGCCACCCATCCGAGTGGAGGTTGTGGCTAGATAAGAGGTAGCCACAGTGTTATTATTATTATTATTTTATTATTGCGTGTGTTATAATTACTAACCTATGGAATCCTTTGCCATCAATCCGCACCACAATGAAGCAGTTTGGCAAACAGCGTTCATCTGTTTCAAAGTTTTTAACATGCTCAAACTTGCTCTTTGCCATCGCTGATGAAATGAATCGTCGTAAAGTATGCTTCAGATGCATTCAAAATGGCATGCAAATTCCTTGAACCCAAAAAAGAAAAATTAACTTATTAAATCTATGAAAATTGTGTCAACAGTGCTTAGTCATCACTTTTAATAATAGCAGTTTCCGAATGTTGAAATGATGTATGTAGCATTATCCCTGTAAAGTGGCCTGGCAGACTTTGAAAAGAGTGCTAACAAGGCAGGCAACACACCTTAATGTACAGTACTGGAAGTTGGCATAATTATAGTATCCAGGACCGAATTATCGGTTATGCTCAGGCTTAGGGGTCAAGAGGATCGGTTAGGATCAGGTTATGCGTCGTGAGAGTCGGTAAGGATTAGATTAGGCGTCGTGAAGGTCGGTTATGAATAGGTACAGGGACCTATAATAGGGTTAGTGTCGCCATTGGATCCCGGATACTATAAGCTTGCCGGCTAAGTGTAAAATCATATATTATTTTATTAAGTATAATCTGAGACTAGTAATGCATTAAAGTCTTACGCAATATCGCAATGAAAAACAAACACGTGTGGCCATTACGAGGCCCCCATGACACTGTTTACAAAAGGAAATGGGCGCGTTCCAACGTCCAACTTCCAACTGCCTTTATCTCGCGCGTTTGTTATCAAATTATCTCTCTGTTTTCACTGCTTATGTCCTGGATCTCTCGCTCTCTCTCTCTACATTAACCCATCTACTTGATTTCGTTTTGCCTACATTGCCTAATAACAACATCACTCTTCTGACACCACCATCTTGATATAAACTCCAGTTTGTGGTTGCCCAGGTTTAGCGGGATCACTCCCTTTCTGGGTGACCCTTTCTTAGTGATCTTTTACCTGTTAGATGTTAATCATTCGTTGGCTCCTTATTTCACTGCACATTCTAATTTTATATATGTTTTGCTGTTTTGATTTGATTTGTTGATCGCTACGAATAAATAAGATTTGATTTGATTTGATTTGAAATTCTAATCCTTACCTGCATAACAACGCAATCGGATTATCGGACGCATATAATAGTGTGTCTTAAAGCAAACTATGAAATCCAGAAGTTTAGGTAGGTGTGAATGTGATCACTATCAGAACGAATAAATGAAGCTGATGGTGATTCCAAGAAGACCTGGAATTTGCAAAGGAACTTCTCCTAAATAGCCTAACAATCAGCTGCCAACCTCGCATCTAGTTAACTGTGGGGCGCGGTGGAGTAGTGGTGGGTTCGGTGCCTTGGTGCCGGAGGGCTCCAGGTTCGAATCCACCTCAATCCGCCGCGTAGGAACCTTGAGAAAGTCCTTTACTAGCAATTGCTCGTGCGTTTCGGCGTGAAACTGCGATGCGGTGTCTGCGCTGTAGGCCTAATTGGGAGCGCTTCAGAGTAGATAGCTTGAAAAAGCGCTTTGGCAATTTAGATAAATGAAAATAGATAATTAGATTATATTAACTAGATACGAATTTTTTAGACTCGGATTATCGTTCAACGCGACCGGCGTTAGATGAGCAGCTTCCAATCCTGTGCACGATAATAGCTTCCGGAAAGCAATATACTTCCGCTGGGAGTTGGATGAAGAACAACAATGAATTTGGGTAAATATGATTTTATTTCTTCGTTGTTTTTATCAAATCGACTTATACCTGTTGTCAGAGAAAGAGAAAAGTAAGTTGCTTTGTTTGTATTTGTGTTTAATTATATTATTGTGAGCAGGTAATATGTACCTTTAGGTCTAAGAGACACTGAGGACTCAACGTTTTTGTGACTGATGAATAACATCTGATCTAATAACTTTTCTGGCTCCGTTACAAATGAAATGCAAAAATCAGTGCAGACGGAAGGCAGAAGTTAAACGTACGAAGTAAATCCGGATAAGTCTCGAGAAACAGTAGCTTGCGTTTACCATACTTGTAAACCAATGGCCACCGGTATACCAACAGTACTATTTGTGATTTAAGACATGGGGCAAGTGCGAAGCGTATGAGGAAAAATCCGGGTAATTCTGCAGAAACGGCCGCTTGCGGTCTCCATTCTTGTGAGCAATATGGGATGCGTAGCGAATCCTTGATACCCTTATCTCCGAAACAGAAATTCCACCAGACCACAAAATCGATTTTGTAAGTGAAAACAAAGTTATTTATACAAAGCTATTAAAAAATTAATATACTGTTGAGGAAATTGGCTGTCTAGATTTGGTAATTTATAATAATTCCTAGAAACTCTTGAGGGGAATTTGACCTTTTGCCTGGCTTTTCATCACTTCTGTATTGTGGATTGGAATAGATCCCTGAGTATTTTTTAATTGTATTTAGGCATTTATAAAGTGCTAATATTAGTAGGGTGAACCGTTGAGCGGTGCTTCCAGGCCATCAGAAAAATGTTTTGAGAAAGCAAAGGACGGTTAATGTTAACAAATCAACAAATTGTGACTTTTTCTGAGTTATTTCTTTCCAGTTGTAGTGCCAGTTGACACATTTAAGCTTGGAATATATGATACTATTCAGATATCAGAAGCCGCTTAATACACTACGTGTGAATTAGTGTGACCAACGCTTGATGCTTTTTTAGACTTGTCCAACATCTCAATGACCCGAGGCAGTCCGGCACACATGGAAGTGGGAGTCTTCCGCTGTGTGCTTTGCGAAAAGAAGTTCCTCAAGAGCAGCAACCTCAAGACGCACATGCGCACGCACACCGGCGAAAAGCCGTTTCCGTGCTACACGTGCGGCAAGTCGTTTGCGCGTGCCGACTACCTCAAGGCGCACATGATGAGCCACTCGGGCGACAAACCATACTCGTGCGACATCTGCAACAAACAGTTCACGCAGATGAGCAGCTTAAACGTACATCTGCGGAGCCACACGGGCGAACGGCCGTACGCATGCCTCGTCTGCGACCGACATTTCACGCGATCGTCCGACCTCAATCGTCACATGTCGACGCACCGCAACGATAAGCCTTTCACGTGTTTCGTCTGCGATCGGACATTCGCTCGCGTGAACAGTCTGAGTTTGCACGTCAAAACGCACAGCGACAGTCACAACGAGGCGCCTGACATGGAGTACGACGACAGCGTCCCCGAGATGCAGTACGAAGCTTCCGATTTGAGCTATCAGTCGTCTGGTGTAGTTCATCGTGGTGTGTCCAATTTAGGTTTTGATCCAGCCAGCGTAAAACACGAAGCACTGGATTCGAGGTGTGAGGGACGTGGGATTGGGGTTGAGACGACGATGCAGAAGTTTTAAAATTAAGTCAAATATACAAAGCAATAAGTATGATTGTGGTTGTGTGTGAAACGGATTTTGATTTGTAATAATTTCTTTCTGTACATGAAATTGATGCAATTTATGCACGGTCTAGATTCTTTGTATCTGGTCATTTCGTCTATTGATTTCCGAACTGCGTTATTTGTTGATTAATTAGTTGGCATGTGTAGATGCTCGTTATGGCGTGAACGACTTGATAGCATTTTGTAAATAGCAGCACGATAGAAGTTTTTAGACAAGGTTTTTTCTGTCTAGGTTAGATATCCTGATGTTTTGAATATTGACTATTTATGTGTTGACCGTGACTTTCTTGAGTACGGCTAGTTCTCAATGCAGCTTCGTAGCAATTACTTATTTTCATGTGTGCTTGGTTTCTCACAGACTTTAGCTACCGGTAATTAGTTCATTCCAAAGCCACTTGAAACCACACTCAGAATCTGCTCTTACTTTTCAAGTGCTTTACATGAGGGCTTGGCCAACAAATGTATGCCATGTCTTTTAAGCAGTTGGCTCTTTCCAGCAGTATGTGTACAGTTCAGTAGGCTGTGGTGACCACGATGTTACCTATTGCATGGATTCTCACAGGAAGCCATTTATATTCCAAAGAGCTATTTGTTTAAGATTTGCTCTACTGGTAGCGATCTCAAGGGAGGCTTCACCTATACATTTAAATCTGTTACCAATATTTGAAAATGTGTATGCATGCCGGCTACAGCGTTGGTGTCATACAATTTTCTAGCCCGTCTTCACCTTTCAATATTTTTATGTGTTCACTTTCGTATTCCTTGCTTGTTCTGCTTTTCCCTGATTCTGCATCCAGTAGTCGCCTGTTTTAGACAATCACCATCGTTACTACAGAATTGCATTTGTGTATTAATGGTTATGCTGTACTTTAGGACTGTTTATTACCAATTTCCCATGTGCTGAACAACTAACTGGTATTTTTCTCAAGACCGACTTTTAACCGAGCAAACAATGTCTGATGGATACATCTCTGTCCATATGAGGTTGAAATATTTGTGTAAATTATAGATTAAGCCATCATTTGATACCTTAGTATTAATATATGTTGTTAGATATAATTAGGAATATGATGCACTATGTGATTTTATTTGCATTAATATGAATATATATATATTTACCTACAATATCCATGAATTCTGTCTTTTAACAGGGTCAGATACTAATTATTTATATTGCTTGAAGTCCTGCATTTGTCTTTGAGACCGCAAGACACAATTGCCTAGGGTGGAGGCATTAGTATTACAGCACCTTTGTGTAATTTAGTGCTTGACAGCATGCACCACATGGAGATTTGTAGTGTTCATATGTGATGACTCTGATACCATGTGCTGAATGACAATTTATCTTTTTGTTAAATTACACATCACTTGCTTGGATCTTGAGCAAGGAAGACCACTGCAGATGATTGGTAGGTTTTAGCGTAATTAGCAAAGAAATTGACAACATTAAACTGCCTAGAAGATGTACATCATGTCCATCAAAATGAAGATCCAATAGTCGGCAATAATGTCCAGTGATTGATTTTTATGGAGCAGCTGTGTGCGCAATTCTACTAGTTAGCAAAATGCAATTGGAGCATATAATTTATGTAGGGCCGAGTTATGAACTGTTCACCTCCACTCAAGCTGAACAGTGTCAAAAAAGCAGTTAAATTTACAGATGATCAATTCTGACACTTTAATACTTAGGGGCCATTCATATATTACGTACACAACAAATTGTATTTTTGACCTCCCATACATTTTCTTGACCTTATGCGTACGTACAAATAAGCTTCTCCACACACCCCTCACAGAGGCTATTTAGCTAGTCAGTAGTCATCTACGAAACATGTATTTTATTAGTCCACTATTTAATTTTGTTAAACACCATATTTGCTAGCTAACATTAAAATTTGTTAACTGTTATGGTTTACTGTTTGAATCTGAACAGAATATAATTTTAATGCAGTCAAATGATAATACAGAGTTATAAATAGGCAAATGTGCATGTCATAGACTTTTGTGTGCATACATTTTGCCCATCACCCCCCCCCCCCCATATCACCTAAATCCTGTGATCCCTCAGTGCATACGTAATATTATGGGCAAGCCCCTTCGGGCACTTTCAGAAAATCATTTATTTTGTGTGCCATCTGTAGTACTTTAGTTCTTAATTGCCAAGGTAGAACTGAGTAGCAATGATATCACCGGTGGTAAGAGTCTGACATCCAACGCTGGCGTAGGTCTTAACTCGATCATCGACTGTTCGAGACTTTTGCAAAGCGGGGAAATTTCTCCTATGTGAGCGGTGAATTGACGAGTCAAAGGTCAAGTTCTTAAGATCTCTAAGTGCGCCGATAGGTTTCTTAGAGCGTTCCTCAGATGAATTTGTTACGTTCTCTTTGTCCGGCTGTATTTCTCTGACTGGCTTAATAAGTTTTGGATTGTCCAAACGCCAAACTGTTTCAGGATCAAGTTCCAACAGTTTCTGGAACTTTCTGAATTCTTCTACGTTTCTAGAATGCTCTGCGCATGAAGTTACGATGACACAAAGTTTTGCATTCTTGACCAAACCAACGATTTCTTCAGAACTGATGGAAAATATCTGTGGATATTTCTTAATAAAGTTTTCAAAATGAGGTTTAGACGGACCAAGGAAGTGTCTGATAGTATCAGCCGCCCTCTGCTCCACGTATTCCATCAGGCCACAGACTTTCAGACATCCTTTCTCCTCGAGGTAATTCTTCAGAAACACAACTGCCGAATACTCTGGAAGTGTCATATTCACGCTAGCGCTACACTGCTTCATGCTTGAAGGTCTCAAATCAGCACGATTGTAATTATTAGCATTAGTATTAGATGTGTTATTAGGAGTAACAAAAACAGTATCTTCATCTTGATTCGCTTGAGAATGCTGCTTACATCGGTTGGAATGAGAGTCTGCGTTAGTTTCATGCAATGATGATCCGTTATTTTGATGAGTCTCTTCCATTGAATCCATCCCAGTTCTGAACATCGAGAACAATGCCGGATCCTTAAAAGTCGCTGGAGGAATAAATTTGAATGATTCTGGTTCTAAGCTAAAAACAGTCTCCAGTTCTTCTCTAAGTCGCACAGAATTGACGGACACTTCAAAGACATGTTCATACCGCAACAGGAATTTCTTCAGTTCTGCCTGCGGTCCTAACACCCTTCGCATCTCTGCTGTCATCTGAGAGAAATGTCCCGTCAGACATTGTATCGCAACCCAGTTACCTCGATGTTTTGCAAGCTTGTGCGCAAGATACTTAACAGTTTCCAACTCCAAATCGACGTCTGGAAGAATGCTCGGACTCGGATTTGATCCAGCGTCCGGTTGTCTTCCTGGCTTGTCATCCTCACCGCAGTACAAAGATACGTTGTTGCCGAGCACGGTGAAGAGCGAGGGATATCTGAGCAGGAACTCACGAAGGCCTTTCTCGTTGACTCCTGCTGCAACTCTCATCTGTGCTGTGAACAAACCGTTGCCAAGGTGACCCGCCAGCTGGGAAACTGGGAATGTTTTCTTCGTATTTATCAGTAACTCCAGAAAGTACAGCATCACCTTCTGACTCGGCTCATCTGACATGATGACGAACTTCACAGAGGTTTATCATGGGAAACCAGTATAATTTCTAAGCAATTGTTACTGAAATATAAATGCATAGTTTATTGTAACATTTAAAAACAACAATAACAGGATATGTTATCAGCATTAACATGATGTAGCCTACGTGCATCTGTAACTTGCATAGTCACATAGAAATGTGAATCTGATCGAGTCATCAATCAATCATGATTTTAAAAAATGCCAAAAATTTATCTGGTTAAGCTGCCTGCTTTCTACCAGTTGCTCAAGACCTTTCTTTTAAGCCGTGGCTGGGAGCCTGGGAGTGCCTCCGTAGGCTTTTGAAGGGGCACTATAGAAATTTAATGAATGAATGAATGAACCAAAGACAATGCAAAGTAGTTCCTTACAAGTGCTAACACTGTACTTTCTGAAATAACTAGTAGACTAATATGCCACACTGTAGCATTTCTAAGTATAGGCCTACTCACAAGCAACTGCACATCGGCTATGCACAGAACCAAATGCCGAGTGTGAATGCTTTAATATGCAGTCATCTGCCACAGGCCTGCAGCTCACTTGGCAGCCAGTCTGAAATGTATACGGTATACCGAAACAGCAGACATTAAAGCCAAAAGTCTAATACCGTACACATTCTGTCATGTCTGGGGCTAAAAGCCTAAAACAAATCAGCAAAAAAACTGACTAAAAAACAACTACGCTACACTGCTGTGTCAACCTGAAAGTGCTCATTAGGCTATAGGCCTACAATTCACGTAGGCCTACCGCCTACCTTGCTTTAAATAAATATTTTAAATGTAGGCCTATACCTTCAGCTGCAGACACTATGGTCTGGCCTAATCCGTAGTTGATGCACCCGCACAGGCCTACTCTCGTTCTACCCAGATAGCT
The DNA here is from genome assembly GCA_945859605.1 of Lumbricus rubellus. Lineage (NCBI taxonomy): Eukaryota > Metazoa > Annelida > Clitellata > Crassiclitellata > Lumbricidae > Lumbricus > Lumbricus rubellus. The sequence continues at coordinate 31,005,990 of OX243812.1, read as the reverse complement.
TATATAATTTTACAAAGTCCACGATGCTCTGGCTTAGTACAAACTCCAACTCATTTCCATACAATGCACACATTGTGCCACACAAGACTTTATAACTCCAGTCGAATTGGCCTAGGCTACTTACTAGGCCTACCTAGCTGTCGCAAGAATTTATCGCCGTCCGTTTTGGCGGGCGTCTCTTTTTTCAAATTAAAATCGTGTAGTCAAGCGTTCAGTGGCCACCGTACCGCCAAAACTTGTCCACAGGCACCGCGACCACTTAGGCCACAAGCAGCGTTCGGCCCGCGCTGTATCCTCTTGGCTGGTGTTCCAGTCGACCGCACGAACGAGCAGAGCCGCATAACACGAATCTATTTACAGTCATTATCTATTTTTATATTGAATATTATTATATTCCTTTGATTTACGGTCTGTAAGTTCTAGCAAGTAGCCTACGTAGCCTGCTGTGCATAATAAATGTCCCTGTCTCCACCTCTAAACAGTGGCTGCGCTGTTCACATTCAGTTCTGCGGACGTCAACGGCCTAAAATTTGTTGTCATAAGAATGTCTTTCAACTGTTGTGGACACATAATAGGAAAGGCGAAGTGTTGAGTAATCGCTATGTCCGGAATTCTTCATTTATAGGCTACCAACACAAAACAACGTCAAAACCAGCTTTCATTGCCACAGCCCACAGGCGATCGCCATAATTATGCTGCTTTATGAGAGATGCAGAATCTGGAGGGGAAAGGACGAATGTTCTATAAATGTAAATGTTTTTCCATCTATGGTCTTGAAACTACTCATTTTTCAATGAATTGATCTGGGGTTTCCTGCATTTAAGGTTTATTATGTGTCCACACGGCCCAAGCCAGCCTGAGATATAAAACCATAAAGTAAGCCGACATGGGGAAGCAAACCTCAAACCTCGTGGGGTGGCTATGGCAGGTTTCAGAAAATTTAACAAGCCCTACCCCATTCCCAAATGCAAATTCAGCAGATTATTTTGAACAAATTGTGTGGGTCATTATTTTTCAGAGTAGGGTGTTTACCCCCCCCCCCTCCCCCAAGGCAATGCCACTTCATGAGACACAGCCTACTCTCTCTAACCAGTGGCAGCGTAGTTCAATGAGCACGTGAGCAAATTTCTGCACCAAAATCCTTGGTTTGAGAATTTGCAAAGGTTTTCTGCCACTGAAAAATTGTGAGTATGGCGGAAGATTCCTGCCGCATTAGAAATATATATATATATTCATTAATACACAACAACTGAAACTTACAGCAGAAAATATTCTGCTGGTGACTGAGCAGCAGACTTGTGCAACAGTTTGAATTACATACATAATTATAAGCCCAGCAGTACTGTATCTTTTTTTGGTCTTAACATGGGTGCACACTGCAGGTATCTAGTACAGCAGAAAAGTCCTGCTCTAATTAAAACCTAGTGCATATACATGTTTGTTATTGCAAGTATTTATATATATATATATAATATATACATATATATATATATATTTATTTATATATATATATACACACACATATTTACACAATATACCAATGATCTAAAGTTATTAAAACAGAATCTATTTAATAGAACTGATGTACTTGATGTTTTCTGTAGTTTTTTCGTTTGGATTAAATATGCTTGGCAATTCTGAAATACTCTTGCTATTATGTTACAACTTTTACCTTCAATCGATGAATGGCATAATGCTGATACTCTCTCTAGTGACTATGCTACAATACTAAAAGCATGCGCAGAGTTCAATTGCAACCAGGGCTGAAAGTGGTTTGAAAAAATTGCCGGGTCTCTTTCGGCCAAAGTTTGCTAAGTACCATTGTTTGTTCAAGCGCCACCAAATGAATGCCGGGTCTGAGACCCGGACAGACCCGGCTCACTTTCAGCCCTGATTGCAACCTACAGTTTTATGTACCTTTCACATAGCACAAAATTTCTACACTGCATTTATTAAATGAACACAGCAAATGCAAGACCAAAGTTCCAGACAAAATTACACTTTAATCCTGGAATTTTGCTTACAAGCCATACATTGACACCTACAGCAGACCAGTAAATTGTCAAACCATAACCACACAGCAATTTGAACACATGATCTTCTCTTAGCAGTCTGACTTTATATAGTTTTTTTGGCACCATTGGCAAATCTCCTAAACACAGCTCAACGTAATCGTTAAGCGTCTAAATCAACCACGTTTGGTGATACGCTCAGCAGTCTGAGATTTGAAAGACTACAACACTTGCTATATACATTTACCAAATACCACTCACAAAGCCACAAGAAATCATGGCTTGGGGCTTCGATCTTCCTTTCAAAATCCAGACCGAAAATTGCATTACATGAAAAAACCGATTTTCCAAGCAAACATGCAGTATAAATATAACAAGTCAATTATCATGACTATCGTCAACTAGCGATTCTCAGAAAAGAAATAAAGATAGCAATTGTCACAGCTTCCTCAAATTACAAACGCAAGACACCATCTCTCATTTGTTCTGAAAACAAAAACTATGATGCGTTTGAATTTTCAAAAAAAAACATTCACAGAATTCTTCATGATCGGCTTAAATAAAATCATGATTTTCTTCAATCAAATCAAGGCTTTCCAGTAAAATCCTTTATTAAATCCAGTGGGACATTATATGAGGATCAATTATTTCCAGTGGGACATTATATGAGGATCAATTATTTCCAGCAGGTCATTATGTGACGATCAATTATTTCCAGCAGGTCATTATCTGAGGATCAATTATTTCCAGCTGGTCATTATATGAGGATCAATTATTTCCAGCAGGTCATTATGTGAGGAACAATTATTTCCAGCAGGTCATTATCTGAGGATCAATTATTTCCAGCAGGTCATTATATGAGGATCAATTATTTCCAGCAGGTCATTTTGTGAGGAACAATTATTTCCAGCAGGTCATTATCTGAGGATCACTCTCCAACGCACTGTCCAAGTCACCGAACCTGGAACCTGAAAACAAAAAATCCTGTTTTAAAACTGTAATCAATAACAATGTCTGAAATCTAATGGAAATGCACCACAAAATGAAGGGCAGCCACGTACATAACATACAATGGACTGCTCCCAACTACCATTCTGATCTACAACGTTGTGTAAGCAGGGGGAGGGGTGGTTACCATGCGCCAGTGATGACATGCCCCGGCTGCTACAGCATGTGCTGTAACATGTTCTGTACAACAACCATGGTCTATGTCACTCTATGATGTCATCCGGAGTTATCAATACAAGCTCCACACCAATTGGGTAACTTGAAAACCATCCATAAATAAGTTAACTCAGGCTCCACACTAAGGGAGCTGAACAATGAACATACCTTGAAATTGGCATTTGACAAGGCAACACAGTTAAGTCCTGCATGTGTAGAGACTATGAATGAGACTTACCATGTGCACATACATGTATAGCACAATGATAATTTGATGCTTATACAAATTTTAACGTGCACGTTGAAGTGCTGTTTTTAACGACAGTCACACTACCTTTTAGTGATTCTTCTAAGAGCCTTTCATGACGACTGAGGCATGTAATAAATAGGCATTACCTTACATCACCAGTGATAAAATACTGTGCGATATTTTTCGTAAGCTTCAACCTGATCGGGAGCAGACATGATCATCACAATATCTCCCACAGAATGCTGTGTTGTAGGCCTGTGTCGCTTCACTCATACGATATTGTCTCTGAGGATGGTCAGGCAATCGAACAGGATACCTGTGAAGTCGTCTAATCAGGCCATATATCAGACCGAACTGAATCAGCCGCCTGCAATCACCGGAAATCATAAGCAGCATAAGCATTAAGCAGGTCATCCCACATGATGGAACAACGTCTCAAAACTTTATACAATTTCTGTTATGACCACAAAAACCTACCCAACATGATACTTCAACTGGTGGTATCCTGTGGACTGATTCAAGAGTCTATCTACCACAACTTGCAAATCCTCAAAATAGGCAAGTTTCAATTTTTTTATCTAAGGCAGAAAACCATCCTGAAGAATTTGAAGAGACAGGAAAAGCGACGAGTGTCACATTTCAGTCATTAGTTAAATTTATAAAGAACTACGGCTCTTAAAAACATTAGCAATTAAACAACTTGAACTGTCATTATTTATTAATACACAGATTTGAACCGAAAGTATTTCGCTAACAAATTCTTAAGGCAACTGGTTTCCTAAATATATCTGCAAATGAGATTGGTCATGAAAAAAATCGCATATACCTCTGCATTGGCTAAGCTTAGAGGGCCTTTAGCTGGTGTTACAATGAAATACATACTCCTCGTGAACTCCTCTTATTCGAGGACTGAACCGGACGCACAGGTCACGCATTGTCGTTCCAAATACCATCGAACAATACATCTGCAGAATGTCCCTAATGCACGGCCGCAATTCTACAACATAACAAAGACAACAGTTCTGTTTGATTCCACGCTGATCTGTCCTGTGAGTGATGGAATAACATTCTGTAATAATGGCACTGAACAAGCAATAAAGTTTAAAATTTACTTAATAAATATCGATTATGTTCTATTCTATTCTATTTTGGATTTATAAAGCGCCTCTCACAGTACAAACTAATCAGAGGCGCTGTTAGTGGGTTGATGTTAGTGGGTTGATGTTAGTGGGTTGTTTCATGTGGGCAAAGGCATTTCCAGTTTTCAATGCATCATTCATTCATAAAATAATGACAAGAAAAATGCAAGGAGATCTAGTAGTGCTTTTGATGAATTTGCTGAGAAGCGCCACATACAGAGCTGACACATGTAAACATGTAGGAGTACCAATGTATTATTTCCACTTAAATATCCTCTCCCCAAGTTTTCTCGTTAAAAATTATATATCAGATTCAATTAACTCCAAAATGAGAACCCAGATTCCATGACGATTTTTAAAGTAAATATTGCAGTCTCACACACCATCTTACGTAGCAAACACAAGTACAGTAGACATCCTTTTCTGTGATAATTTAACTGACCTCGCATGGCAACAAACTTCAAACACTGTTCTTGTAAGTTCTTGTCTTGAATCAGTTTCGCCAGTAAAGGTGTTGTCATGTATACGTTACAGTACTGTAACAAAGCATATAACATGTAGAGTTAATAATTCACTAGTGCCTCTGCTTAGTATAATAGAAATCTGCAGTAAGCTTGTCATGCACACGTGATCTAAACATCAAAATTTTAAAGCTTATATTACTTTTGCATACTTTGTTGCATTCTATTGTTCTCCAGTCAAACATATAATCATTAAACCAGCAATAGCCAGCTATAAATAGATTGAAAACTGGTTAAACAAAAGTAGCACTGATAAATAAACATGCATTTATCGTTCTTCTTACCAACATGAGTCAATTCAAATGCAAGCGTAAAATGTAAGCACATAATTTAATTATAATTTACTGACTTTAGACTTAGTAATTTCTTTACAAAATACTTAAGCATATAATAGAGCACTTGGAATGAAAAATTCCATTCTCATATTTAATACACAGCTTCTAAAGTTTACAGCTACTCATAATATTAGTTCAAATACTTAGTTGACAAACCTGGAATATTGGAATTAAGGCACATATTTTATGTTGTCTACAAAAGAAACACACATTGAACAATAGTTACCATTGCATGACTACAGAAAACTACTCAGTATGTGTAATTATGCAGATCATCAAAACATTCTGTAACATGTCAGTCACACCATGCTGGGAGTTGGACAGATAGTCTTCAAAGTTCAATCCAAAGAATTGGTCGTGTTTTTAAGCCACCAACATTATTGCTCCATAGACATGAAAGCTCAGTATTGGTCGTCTCTTTACTACGGAACAGGCCCTCATACAATTTGTGACGTAAGCTTCAATGTTCCATTTCTCTATTCGTAGGCTATTATACCAACAACTAATTAATACTAATTCTAACAGATTAGCTACAGGCTACGAATAGAGAAATTATGGAACATTGAAGCCTACGTCACACATAGTTTCGTCGTTCTGAAATTGTGAATTTATTCCATTACTATATAAATGTGCAGCTCTTTAAAGTTTTCATTCTAGAAAGAAGTAACTGAAATACCAGAGCCTACTTACATCAGCGAATGAATCACGAGCTTCACGATTTTGAGGTCCATATCAGCGTCTTTAGCAATGACTATCACATATCGTCTACCATCAATGAATCGTATCACCTGAAAATAAAATTCAGCAAATAACACAGCTGACTTGTCAATAAAATGTCTGCCAAGTAAGCAATTAAAAAGTCTACCAATTAAGCCTCTGACCTGTTTATTAAGATGTTATGCAGATTGCAGAAGATTTTTTGCATAACAATACAACTTTTATGAATCGATTTTGGAAAATTTAAAAAAGCTCGACTAAATGAATTATCTGACTAATTATTAGTACTTCAGATAAAAATGCAACATGGTTTTTAAATAGATGAATCTAAAGGCAAAACAAGAGCTCAGACAGCGCTTCAACAAAAATGCAACAACAAAAAGTTACAACATGTATAAATTTAACTCTAACAAGACAGAAAATACAAGTCACTTTCCGAAAATAATCTTCTGATTATTTAACCGCATTAGATATGATCTTTCAATTTAAATCTTTAAGAAAATACTATAGTAAAAAGTCTCATTTATTGCTAACTGTATTTATTTGGTGCATCACCCAATGGCACCAACTGTGCTGCAATGAACAATAGTGCATGCAAGAGTTGCTTAAGGCACTGGCTTTAACATGCCACCTGTGTATGCTTGAACCACACTTACTGTGTCAGACTTGATCAAATTCGAATTGAGCGCAGAAATTTTTCAAAATCAGGAATAGAAAACATGATTTAAAAGAAATTGAACTCATTAGTAGCAATAATGGATGTTTATCAAGATGAAATTATCGCAATTGCATGGGCAAACAAGGAAAACAGATTTAAATCAATTTGATATTGTTTCCCTTGCAAAATGTATAAATTGAATTAGGATTTGTGCAGTGAAAAAACACTGGCATCATTATTCATGATTATATGAAGACCTGTCTAGCAGCCACATCAAGTTGATCATATCCTTCACCGGGTTTGTTGATCATGATTGGAACGTCATAATCGTTCATTTCAAGCAGATCTCGAACACTTTCTTCCCGCTGTAAGTGCAGGCTAGTTGATTTATCTACAACGCAGACAATTAAAAATGTAAGAAAAATTCCAAAACTTATACAACTACAAAATAAACAATATGTACACAGGTGATAGTAATGCAAAAACAAAGGTAGCAATTGTCCTAAGAATGGAATTATTTTAATTTATCATTTATTTATTACAGCAATTTGATATAGCGCCCCATCAAGGTTTTCTACTCAGGAGCGTTCCCAGTCCAACCCCTGTCGCATATGATACAAATACAAATGTTCTGCTACTGCTATAATTACAATTTACATGTAGCAATTGACAAAATAAACAACAAAAACAAACAAACGTAGTTATTGACAGATATGAAATTTCAGGCGGAAGTTAATATGCACAGAGAAGTGTATTCTTACCAATAAATATTTCACAAATTCCGAATTTGTTAAGATCGTTTAAAATCGACTGCATTATGCCCGGTAATTTTTCATGTTTCTTTTCACTTGAGAGGAACCCATGCTGCATCTAGTTTAAACCAAACATTAAAAAATCATTAATTCATTTCTTTCTACGAGGATTTATATAGTACCCCCTCAAGGTGACTACTCGGGAACAATCGTGCCTCAACCTCGGCTAATGAGGACAATTTTAAGATTGCGATAGAATGTGTCAGAGAGGACCCTTGCAGCAGGTGCATTGGTGCAGGTAAGGAGGCAGCCGATTCCACACCACAGGGCCAGCAACAGAGAAAACATGCAGCTGTCTGATAGGAGTACAGGCATAGGGAACAAGAAGTTCACGGTTAGAAGGCAACCACGTCACTTGGTAATGGTGGGCATCCATAGTCCTACCCATACCCGTACCAATGTACCATGCTAGCAGCAACCAACACCAAACAGTGTACATAACTCAAGTTACTGACAAAATAATTATACTTCAATTTAATTTTACATAAACACCTGTGCAGGCTATACCAAAATCATTTTTACACATTTAAAAAAATTCTGCAGATTATATATGAATCTGCAGGTTATAGCTGCATGCAGCATTACGCATGACAATACAGTATATTGAAAGATCAAGTCGTACCTCTAAAGTGGTCAAATAATTTGAAAGTTTTCTAACGATCTTCTCAAATTTCGACGAATCAGCCAACGAGTCAAAGACAAAACAGCAGTTGAAGATCAGTGCATTTCGTGCATACTGTGGACCTTCGATGTAAACTGGACAACCAAGGATCCTGTGTCCTCCGAAATTGCTTTAAATAAACAATACGTTGAAAATCATCATATACTGCATAACATGCAAACCTAATTTAAAATAGCGATGAATTGATATTATTAAAGTCTTATCCTAAATTTAGTTTAAACCTATTTGATTTCTATTTGCACTTCAACATGCATTCAATTTCTCATTGAAGGAGTGATCTTTCTTATTTGCTTTGGCTCAAGTCAGAGTTCATCGACTACTTCAGAAACCTTTTTAATCTGATGACCTGTCATATTAAAGACCCACCTCAACCTGTATGCACATACATATGCATGTACGTACGTCCACGTATTTCTTTAAAAAAATTCATATACTACTAGTCTAATTAGCGACAGCTAGTTTTACCACTAGTGGCAGACGCAACACCATTTGAAAACTGCTGGTCCAAAGCACTGGTTTGTCTTCTCTGGTCCTGCACTGGACTTATAGACTTAGGCAATGCATTCAATCAGTGTCTTCCGTTGGTAGTCATTCTAGAGCTCTCTGCTGGAATGTGAAGTTCCTCAGAGTTCTGTGTCTTGTCCTGTTTCTTTACATTATAAATCTCACTGCTAAGAACACTGCAATGGGTAATCAGTCACCGAGATACCATTTCTATGCTCATACTCCAATCACATTTCATTTGGCAGCCTGACAAGTGATTTATCTGTGCAGCTGCAGCCCATTGCCTTGGATGAAGGACAATTTAGGTGTTTGCTGATAGAAAGGAAATTACATTTAAAATGTATCTAAATTGTAATATTTCATACAAATACAAGAGTAAACTAACAATCTTTTCTAATTTATAAGACAAATTAAGACCTACAGGGATATTGTACGACCTCGTAGTTGCTTCTTAGGAATCACATAAACATGCATCAAGTCAAATTCCTCTGCACTGATGATATCCTCTGGTACCTAAGAATAAAAATTAATGCTTGCTATAAAATATTAATCAGTAAGAATAGCAGTTTGTTTCTTGTTTGCTTAAAGCAATTAAACAGTCAACTGATTTCAAGCAAAACACCAGTCACAGGTAAAATCTGCAGATTTTTAGTGCAATAACTGTCAGTGGCAACATTGGGCAAACCACAATATTGAACAATTTCTCAAGGCGCTCGAACATGGCAAACCCAATCAAAGTCCACTTTCACTTCATATTGACCAAGCAGTTACCTGATCTCATCAGTGTCGGCAAAATATCAGTAATAATAACGTGGACAAGCACTGACTGTAGAATGATACTTCGTGTCACCAGACAGTTGTTTCGTTAGAAGGGAATGTGGACAATATCTAGCAGATCAACTGCATGTCTGATAAAAGGATAAGGTGAAGATTGCATCACTTAGGTGATTTTCTTTAGCCGTTGTAGGGCTGGAAGCGCTCCTGAATAAGTTTCTTGAAGGGCACTACATAAGTCCCTAGAATGAATTCATATGTACAAGCTATATTTTGTTCTCATCCAATGTTCCCGCAGTGCCTTTGCAGGCGGTTCAATAAAGTACATACTTACTTACCTATTTTGATGGTTAAAACAGCTGCTGTCCAAGACACTGTTACGGTAAGCTGGAAAGTAAGCGTGAGTTGGTGGAAAGAGAGTTAAAATCTAGATACAGTAGACTCTAAACGCATTTTATTTGGAATATCTACACTAATACGAAGAAAAATGGTTTGGTAAAGCATTGCGTTAACTCAAAGTTCAAGGCCGACACAACAAAACAAGAACCTGAAAAACGATTTTTGGACCAGCAGTCGGATGAAATTCGCTAAAGAAAATGCTTCGAATCTGCTGGTTTTCCATCCCTTAATCTTAAACAAAATTTTCAACTTTGAGAATCAAAGATATTATAATAAATTTCTTGAAAAAAACATCGATTCACATCCATAACGTGAAAATCGTCGATATTAGGCCTTCTACAAAGTTTTACAAGGACTGGAAGCAGCGTTGCCACTGCTTGGGTTTTTTCTCCAAGATCTTGGTTTTTTTATCGGAACTTATGAAATGGAGTTTTTTCGGGAAGAACGAGTTTTTGCTCGGATTTCTCTTTACAATATAGCTACAATTTGACAATGCCTTCATACAAAGCTAAGAAGTGCACATTGAAGTTCGGCAGCCAATAAAACTATCTATAGCTAGGTGGACTGGAAAAGGAAAGTTTTCAGTTTAGAGCGAAAAAACAGTCTCGTTACAAAAGTTAATTACTAATAGGCCTAGCCTAGTGTTCCAGATGAAGGGACCAGCAAATGTAGAACGCCAGGTGTGTGCCAGGAACTAGGCCTACATAATTTTCAGCAGATGCTGATCGAAGAGAATGGCGACCTTTAGCAGGGTTGCAAGGTGTGATCATAAAAGATAAGTAGGATAGGCCTATATGAGGAATGCCAGCACAGTATAAATATGTTATTTATACTGTGATGCCAGCTTGAAGCAAATGAACTCTTTTACAGGAAGCCAGTGTAAAGAGCGAAGAGCTGTGTGGTGTGGTCCCGGTAAACACATTTTGCAGTATAGGGCCTAGGCCTACCTATCAGCACAGTATAAATAGGCCTAATCTGCCACATCCCAATAGGCCTATAGGCTACCAAAGATCTTATAGTCCTTTAGACTAGTCGTAGACTATAAGATCTTTGCATACAGGCCTACTATGCACTCAACAAGCAAGTATTGAACGCGAATTTTAAGTAATGAATGAATGAATAATATTATTACAGTTTTGCCACAGACTAAACCATGACTTCACTTGTTATTTTCGAATTACGTCACGATGAACCGTAGAATCTACTGGTATATGTATGCTGTGTTACGACCCATTTGTTGGTCGACCGCTGAAACATGTGGGAAATTATAGTCAACATTTTATCGAAATACCTACATTCTGCTAACTTATATCTAGGAAATTCTTATCGTGTATACTTGACTTCTTAGGGAAAATTTCTTTAGGTTCGTTTGTTTTAAATTACTGCCGAAAGAAGATGCCGAAAGGAAGGAAAAAAGGTGAATCGGTTGACTGCATGGCTAAGACGTGCCGTACGCGTGACCTGTGCGAGACGTAGTAATATTTCCATCGTTCGTCATTGACCATATGCTGCTTTGCTCTAGCGAGATGAGTCAATATTTCATCGAAGTTGTGAAATCATAATAAAATTATAGGATTTACATACGTTGGAATATCTCATATTTTGAAGTCGCGATTTGGTCATCGGATGCGTGAAATCGCCGATAACAGTCAACTAGAACAACCGGCTCTTATCTGAAAAAATTATATCGGTGACAGATAGGCTAACATGAGAGTTATTTGTTAGTATTCTTGAACTTTATAGTCCAAATTCAGTAGCGACGCATATACGTTGTTCTTACCTTATTTGACAAAGTATTAGTAAAGTAATCGTCAATGGCTGGCGTCTTGTGCTCTGTTTGGGTAGCCATATTGTTTACATGGACAGACATTCAGTCTTCGGGATTAACATGGTTTATTGGAAGGTTTGATTGGTTTTTAGTTTTGGAAACTCAGACTGAATGTCAAATATTTATGTGATCCTTAATGTAAATCTTCAAAACTTCTATGCACCCACAAGAGTGACACAGATGATCATAACATTCTGTATTTATTAACTTGAATGTTGCTTTTTTTGTAGACCACCCTAAGAAGGAGCGGAACTATGCTCCAGAGGCTGCTGGCAGTGATGATGAGGCAGAAACTGTTGATACAGTCAGCGCCATTAGTAGCTTGTCGGACCAACAGGCAACAATTACAGATGGTAAAACTCAGTTTTGAAATCAACATAAGTTCATCACTCGCTAGCTGTTTTACGCTCAAATCCATGAATCATCATAGTCAGTAGCATTCAACGTTATTTGCGGAGACTGGCCTTCTCATGCAAGCTAGAAATTTGGATGAATGAATAATGTGACCATGTGTTTCTGGAAACTCAAACTGTGCTATGCTTCTCAAAGTTCCTCCTAATGCATGTAGATATTTTAAGCTATAGATTTACGTGTTAACTTTATACGTCGTTTATTTATGGTCTTCGATTTGTTGATGTATAGGTTCCACAGATTGTGAAGGTGATGAAACTGGAACTTTAGGAAATATGGAGGATAAATTACACGAGTGTGTCGAAGGACTTTCTCAGAAGAGGTTGGAGACTAATTTTACATTAACTGTTTTGATGATCTGAGGCTGATGTTTCTGTGCTCCTTATACTTAACCCTTTAATGCCGGAGGGTATAGGATTTTCCATACCATTTACTACCATCTTCGCATTAAAGGGTTAAAGTGGTTTAATGCTTTGTGCCAAGTATTGATTTAGATGAAGGAGCAAACATATTATTGTTTTGCTTTATCTCAGTGTATGCAGAAAACAGCCGATATCATTTACACATTTCTATTTGTTGTTTAGAGTTGTGTTGAATGTGAAACTGTGGGCCCTCAAGATGTCTGGGTATCAAATTGGACCAAGTTAATGCTCGTGAGAGGCTGAGAGCAGTATTTCAGTGAAATGGTGCTGATTTTCAAATCATGGCAAACATGAAGAAGCCATTCTAACAACTTCAGTCTGCATTGATATGCTGTTGTATTGTTTTGACTGTTGTACTGTTTTGCATGCCCAAATGTTTCCTAGTTGCTTTGCCTTGGGTGTGTTAAATATTAACTTCATACGAACACAGAATGAGTGCTCTTTCTTTCCAGCTTCTGAGGTGGTCCCTGTTCATGCATTGGACAGTTTTCTTGTTAAACAGAAGCTTTTTTTGCCGATGTAGCTGGAGATTTGTGTGGCAAAGGTGCCTTCTTAAATACATCTCTAAGCAAGAAATGCCGTGTCATTAAATAATTATTGTTGTTATCTATGTGTAAGGGTTAAATTTTATTTTACTTTATGTTGAAGATTGCTGTTTAGGTATCCAACATTGTTAATAAAACATTGACTTTTAGTATCTCACTGATCGATGTTACAATTTGGACACTGTAGGTTGCAGTTATTAAACAAGGTTTGGGTGTTTTTTGGGTCATTCCATGTCAAATCAACCAATGGTCCCCACCACACCATCTCAGAATTTGATGATATTTTGCCAGTTTGTAAACCAACATATCTTAGGAAGCTATGCAAAATATTAGCTAAAAATGTTGCACGGTCTTCGAGATATGACCATTTTTATAGTGGGGGGGGGGGGTAGCGACAGCTCGCGAACGACTTAATTCTGAGGCGTTTTTGATCACTAATATCTCAGGAAGTATGAGAGATACTTCTATAAAATTTTCACAACATTAGTAGTCTTATGAGTAGACTCTGACCATTGTAAAATTTTACAGTTTCAACCATTACTTGTGAGCCCAGCTCAGTCTGAAAATGGCATTTTGTTAACTTCGACAGAATGAAAACTGATTTTGGAACAACCATTACTCTGTTAGTATCAAATATAAAGTCCCAGAACTTTTTGGGCTTGTAATAGGCCTTGTGATGAATGATCTGGCAAATTCTGAGGTATTTTAAATGCTAACTTGATGTGTTAGACCTACTTGAAAACTGAACAAAGTGAAAAGTAGGTCATCTTCCAATTGCAATATGGCCATGTGGGATAGGTAGCACAGTTATGTGCTATACACCATTAAAAAGGGCTTGAAAAGTACTTTCATAGGATACAAATTTCATTTTGCTTCCGTGATGCCGGCTGTTTTTAAATTCCAGTTGAAAAACGTGGTTTGTTTACATTTGGGAGAAAACGGCATGATCTGCAAAGTTGGGGCTGTCATATCTAGGTCAGGAAATGAACCAGAGGACTTGTATTTCTTTCATGTAATGAGTTTGTTGTACTCTTTTCAAATATACAAAACTATTGGTTGTATTATTAGTTGTTTTTAATGTATGAATGGGTAAATATTGCACAAATGCCAATTTTTATCTATTCGGACATGTATAATTGCACGTTTATCTCAGATATATGTTCTTAAATGGCCATGTGGGATAAGTAGCACAGTTATGTGCTGCACACCATTGAAAAGGGCTTGAAAAGTACTTTCAAAAGATGCTAATATCATTTTGCTTCCATGATGCCTTCCATTACAAAATTCCAGTTGAAAAACGAGTTTTTTTATATTCGGGAATAAATCGCGATTAAACAACATGATCTGCAAAGTTTGGACTGCTGTAAATAGGCCAGGAAATGAACCAGAAGACTCTTATATTTTTCATGAGATCAGTTTGTAGTACTCTTTTCAAATATGCAAGAATCTGTGTGGTATCTTTGGTGATGCTTAATTTAAAA
>OX243812.1:30957396-30991136 GCA_945859605.1 Lumbricus rubellus | reverse complement strand
AAACTGATCACATGAAAAATATAAGAGTCTTCTGGTTCATTTCCTGGCCTATCTACAGCAGTCCAAACTTTGCAGATCATGTTGTTTAATCGCGATTTATTCCCGAATGTAAAAAAACTCGTTTTTCAACTGGAATTTTGTAATGGAAGGCATCATGGAAGCAAAATGATATTAGCATCTTTTGAAAGTACTTTTCAAGCCCTTTTCAATGGTGTGCAGCACATAACTGTGCTACTTATCCCACATGGCCATTTAAGAACATATATCTGAGATAAACGTGCAATTATACATGTCCGAATAGATAAAAATTGGCATTTGTGCAATATTTACCCATTCATACATTAAAAACAACTAATAATACAACCAATAGTTTTGTATATTTGAAAAGAGTACAACAAACTCATTACATGAAAGAAATACAAGTCCTCTGGTTCATTTCCTGACCTAGATATGACAGCCCAAACTTTGCAGATCATGCCGTTTTCTCCCAAATGTAAACAAACCACGTTTTTCAACTGGAATTTAAAAACAGCCGGCATCACGGAAGCAAAATGAAATTTGTATCCTATGAAAGTACTTTTCAAGCCCTTTTTAATGGTGTATAGCACATAACTGTGCTACCTATCCCACATGGCCATATTGCAATTGGAAGATGACCTACTTTTCACTTTGTTCAGTTTTCAAGTAGGTCTAACACATCAAGTTAGCATTTAAAATACCTCAGAATTTGCCAGATCATTCATCACAAGGCCTATTACAAGCCCAAAAAGTTCTGGGACTTTATATTTGATACTAACAGAGTAATGGTTGTTCCAAAATCAGTTTTCATTCTGTCGAAGTTAACAAAATGCCATTTTCAGACTGAGCTGGGCTCACAAGTAATGGTTGAAACTGTAAAATTTTACAATGGTCAGAGTCTACTCATAAGACTACTAATGTTGTGAAAATTTTATAGAAGTATCTCTCATACTTCCTGAGATATTAGTGATCAAAAACGCCTCAGAATTAAGTCGTTCGCGAGCTGTCGCTACCCCCCCACTATAAAAATGGTCATATCTCGAAGACCGTGCAACATTTTTAGCTAATATTTTGCATAGCTTCCTAAGATATGTTGGTTTACAAACTGGCAAAATATCATCAAATTCTGAGATGGTGTGGTGGGGATGTTTCTGAATTTTGGTTGATTTGACATGGAATGACCCTTTTATGATATTGCCAATTGTTGTCTTGTCGTATGCAGTCAACCAATCTAAAAAAAAGCTAAATTTATTATTTGAGCCTGCTACTAGTGAGTCGGGTTTACTTTCTTTTGTATAAATTGAGTCAAATCTTTTACTTTGTGAAGTTTCTCATAAATAGTCTTTTTCAGAGACGTTGTGTTTGTATGTTTAACAGCGCCAAAGGTCGAGTAGAATCTCTTCATACATTAAGAGCAATACTTACCAACAAGTATCTAATAGACTCCATTTCTCAAAAGTGAGTAGGCAACTTGCAAGTATTATGCACGTTTAACATTCTAATGTATGATTAATTAAAAGTGCCATGCATGGCTTTATTCCATTGGTGCTTCTGTGAGAGTATGTGTTTGTGTCTGTAGCTGCTCTTGTGTGTGCACACTTGTGTGTTTGTGCTGGCATACTGTAGTACTCTTGTTTATGTTTAATTTTGTTTATACTGTAATATAATTATTATTTCATAGTTAGGCATTAAGTATAATAAAATTTGTTATATAATTTAGACATCTAATTTTAGTATGTACAATAAAAATGATATTTGATCTTGACATTCATTCAGGGGTTGCTTTCAGATATCACTTTTGCATGTCCAGTGATACATATCATATGATGCTGATCTGGTTGAAAGCAGTGAGACATGATGGATTTGTATAATTTGATCCAATAATTGAATGCACATTTGAGACTACAATGGACTAATTTCCTGAAGGCTGTTTTGGCATTAATACTCTTCTTGCAGTTGAATTGGTTTTAGCATCATCTGGGAAGTAGGTGCTATGATGGATCATGGATGTGCTGTGATAAATTAATACCAGGACTCTGGAGTTACTTCTATTCTGGCTCAGGAATTTTTTCGTGTGCATGTTTGTTTGTTTCAAAGAGTGGTTACTTGGTTGGACTGATGCACCGACTGATTTATTGATTGATTGAGACTGACTGATTGAAATGGTTGATTGAAATGATGACTCGCTGATACATTAATTACTCTTTATTGCAGCAAGCTATCAATCTCTGATAATCTGGAGCGGAGCTTGAAGAAAGGCAAGGGAGAGGAGCAGTGTGCTGCCGCCATTTGTAGTGTCCTAGTCCTCATTCAGCTCGGTGCGTCAGAAGAGAGGGAAGAGATCTTCCCACTGTATTACCCAATTCTCAAGACTATTCTTGCCGACAATGCAGCTTCATTTGCAACTCGAGCTGTGGTTTGTATTAATCATTCTTTTTAATATTTGTTTTTCACATCAATTGCTGTGCATTGAAAATTGTTTTTTTTGTAACAAACTTTAACATTTGCCTGAAAGAGATTCTTCTTAATTCTAGAAGAGTGTGTTTGTTGATGAATTTCAAGGTTGATGAACTTTGAGTTGGATTCATGATATGTATAGTCGTTCTTTCATTCATTCATTCATTCATTCATTCACTCAAGTGTTTATATAGCACCTCCTCGCGGAAACTACTCAAGATGTGCTGCCGACTCCAGCACGGCCAAACAGAAAAGTTTTTCAAGTGCATGTAGAATGTGTCAGAAAGTGATCTGTTGAACAGGCGCAGTTCCAGAGCGAGACCATTCGATACCGCCGGGCCACCCACAGAAAAAGCACAACTTTGCATAATGGAGGTATGAACAAAGGGACTGAGAACACTTCCATACCAGCCGAGCATTGAGGTCGACTAGTCCGAGTACCAGACACAGGCTGACAATGATCAAGTTGTTAAGTTGGAGCAAGACCTAGCTGGTATCGCCATACCGAGGAAGAGACTTGTATTCAATATACTGATGGACAGAACTTTCAGAATATGATTTGAAACATGACTTTTATTTAGGTATTTGACCAATGAGGTACACTGCAGTGCGTAGAATATGGTCATTAGAAGCTAACTGACCAGACGGTAAACCAGAATAAAGGGATAGGCAATAGTTGAGACGGGCTGTGAATAAGAAATGAAGTTCTAAGTGCAGTTGTAGCACCAGTTGAGAGAACCTACTTTATTTTCATTAGCTGATATATCAGACAATTTTATGCTGTACTCATTATCCCTAGAAATCTATAGTGCATTTGGTTGACTCGGTTGAGGTCTGAACTTTCGTGTCACTCCACCAATCAATGTCTACTTAGTTTGAGAAAGTTGCATCCATGGAAGTTTTTCAGTGTAGAGCAAAAGCTTCAGTTTGCAGTTTTTGGTTTAGAGTGAAACTTAGATGCAGTTCTTATATATATTTATAGACATGTGTTAGATTTGTAATCACAGATAATTCTAATAGTTTGTATGTTTGATGCATTTTGTTTTTGTTTACAGTGTGCTGATGCTCTGGCACTGTGTACATTCATTGTGGCAGAAGAAAGTAAGGTAAGAAATAGCAGAACCAACTGTCAAACTACAGAGCACTGCTGTTTAAGTTATGCTTAAAATTACTATTTTCTAAGAAAGAACAATGACTAGACATTCTAATTCTTGATTAATGTATGTTGTTACATTTAACTGTGGATTGTTTATAAAAGGGTGCTTTGTCGAAATATTATGGTCCTTTACTTTTATGTCCATTGTCCAGTTTGTCTTTCAGTGGTGCCCGTACCACTTCATGCTTATTGATTTAGTACCTTTTTGAAATTCTTACTTTGTGTGAGAACCAGTTACTTGTATATACTGTACATGAGCGTCTTCCCATATCTAGAACTATCTTCCGAAGAAGATAGGCTGTCAACATTCAATCATCATTTTATCGTTTCTCATGTCTTACTTTGCATGACTTCTCCTTGTTGGTTCTGAATGAATACATTACATCCATGCCTCAGATTCAGATGTTTACTGACTTATTGTGCATAGCAAATGCTTTAAATAAGTACATGTACATAATAAGACTAAATAAACTTCTTGTTTGGTACACTCATCACAAAGTCTTCTTTCTGGTTCTGAAGGCTGGAATTCATTTGTTGATAAATGGCAAATTCCGTTTTTAATTCTTTCTTTGTTTTGTATTTTAGATAATCGAAGATGCAATGACTGCTTTAGAAAATGTCTTCAAGTTGGCCTATGGCAAATCTGCCGCAGCTTGCACGACAGATGCATTCTTGATGTTGAACAGCGCATTGGCTGCGTGGACCTTGCTCTTGACTATTGCTCCAGATTCTTTTATTACGAACTCTACAGCAACGTAAGGGAACCTTGTTAACTCACGTATTGATTAACATCAGTAATAGTACGTGTTTCATGTCTGAACATAGTGAACGGTCATAAGGTGCACTTTGTATTGAGCTCTCAATTTATTTATCAGGCCGTGCACTGTTTAAAAATGAGCACTTTATGTCTACTTATTGTGTTGTGCTATGCAGTGATATTTTCATTAACGGAAATAGAAAAATTAGAAGTAAAATTATGAATTTCCGTTAACGTGATTAAGAACGAAAATTAGAAATAATTTTTAAAACGAGACTAGAACTAGAACTGAAATGTATACGCCTAAGAGAACTGAAATATGAATAGAAATAGGTATTATTATCAGAACGAAAATTGTGACACTGCGATGATTTCTGCGATTCGTTGTCTGTGCAAGTCTGTACAAAGTCAGACAATCCTTTCTGAGAACCCTTAAGATCAGTAATCTTTGGATATATCCCCCTCGGACGTATTGCCATTTCGTTTGCTTTCTGAATCACTCAAACAAAGGGCCCCTTGTACAGTTTAAAGAGACAGACCTCGTTAGTCAAACAGCCCGACAATTGAGTATTTAATGTGACGGATGGCTGGGCACCGCTGAACACAGGGCAAAGGAAGTTAATTACAGGTGCATTTGATGCATAGCCTGTATAAGGTTATGGGAGGGGCGAGGGTTGAATGTTTTAACATGAGCCTACATGTATATAACATGTATGGTATGGGCTCATACACGCACATATCAAGCATCAGTGGCTTGCATGCGGTTGAAATCGAGTTTGACATTTTGACACCTCAATAGACTTGGCAATAATAATTATGCTGATAGGGTAAGAGTCAGAATACCTAGACTTCTAGATATCCTTTAACCCTTTAACAGCGAGTGGCAATCTATTTGCCATTATATGCAGGTATACTAAACAGCTAATGTTCAGCAATTTGCCACTAACCTAATGCGTGTGGATTCACTAGGTGTCGCCACAGATACTGTTTAACACAAAAAAATCTTGTTTGACACAACATATAGTCCATTGGAATTCTAGTGTGGTGTGAACAGCTAGTGGCAAGTATGTTGCCACATTATGGACTTTTCGAGGTAGCACAAATGCCTAGTGGCAATTATATTGCCACGAATTTTGTTTACGGATTTCAATTCAACAATGTTATACGCTTGATTACTTTCTCTTACCCATACATAATATGTATTTATATTAACTGTGCCTGCCCGGGGCGCTTGTCGCTGTTAAAGGGTTAAGGATCTAACGTACCTAGATGCTTGGAGATAGGACAAATGAGGATGGGGGAATAGAGGTGTCTACTGTCTATTTTGTGGAGCCCTGGCTATTGGAACTTTTGTGATTTGGAACAGGGTGCAGTGTTTTATTTATATCTCGATGAATGGATCAGAAACTGCATACACATTACAATGGCGAACTACAGCGGCGCAGCGCGCAAGCAGAATTATAGCTCTTGGATCCTAACCTGTACTGGGATATTTTAAGGGTAGATGATTTTAACAAAATGGATAGACCATTTCCCATATTTCAAGATTCATAACCCATACCATTGGCTTCGGACATTTGTTTAAAAAGTAGAGATATTGCTGATGGGTGGAAATCTTGGCCGCAAGTCTCAACATAGGAGATCTAACTTCACAAGTTGCACCTGTTGAACTTGTGCTTAGCCGTCGAAGATGGTTTATCCCTTCCAGAACTGACATTATTTTAGAACTGTTATTAGGCCCATGGCAGTGAAATTATTTCAGAACTTAAATTAGAATTGAAATTATTTCAGAACTTGAATTAGAACTGAAATAGGAATTATTTTCAGAATAGGAATAGAATTAGAACTGAAATTAGAGTCTTAGAACTGAATTAGAACTGAAATTGAGAATTGTTTTTAGAACTAAAATATCACTGGTACTACTGTGTTCTAGAGTGTTTCCAATGTCCACACTGTTGTTGATCTTGTCAGCATAATGTGGTCGCGTTCATTTCTGTTGAGCAATGCTAAAAACTAAGACTATGCATGCAGACAGACCAGTAATGTCTCTGAATAAATAATTATGTAGCACCTCTTAAAACCTGTCAAAGATACTTAAACTGGTCTCCATCAGACCCAAGCAGATGTGATTTGAGGGAGGCAAGTGGTCTTACGCTCCCTAAGACTTTCAACTGGATATGCCGTATCATTGAGCAGAGTAAAGTTTTGTATCTGAGTGACTATAGTTTCAAAGGTGTCTTTGATTGTCTTTGATTATCTTTGTTTGTTTCAGTCACCTATGCAAACTGGCCAGTGTCTTGTCCTGTGCCAATATGGAGATGCGCAGAACAGCCGGCGAGGCAATTGCCTTGTTGTATGAAAAAGCGAGAGAAATTGACGAAGTAAATTTGACTTTTACGTTGAATTAACTTTAATATTGCATTTTCTCTAACTTTGTTATCGTCTACAGACGTTGTTGAGTAATAATTTTTCATAGTTAGGTGCTCAGAAACTTAAGATCTGTTAAGCTATTTAGATGTCTTCAATCACAGTGTTTTCATGCAATTGTGTAGTGATCTAGGGCTACAGCACTAGCATATATAAATGCCTGTATTCTGAAGTCAATCATGAATGACATCATTTGAATTCCTCCATTCCCCCTTGCGCATGTTACACTGTCCCCCCCATCCTCTTGGCAGCTGCCCACTCTCCCACAGATTACTCAGGCCTAAATTGGGGTATCTTGTTGATTTTAAAGTGCTAGCTTTGCTACGGGGTGGAATACTTTGAAGAATTTTGTGCTGTATTTTTGCTTTGATAGACATTTGAAGAGGACAACTTTGACGAGCTGTGTCAGAGTTTGAAAGGATTGTCAACGGAATGCAACAAATATCGTTCGAAGAAGGACAGACGTCAGCAGAAGTCCAGCTTCAGAGAAATTCTGGGAACCGTTGAATCAGGCTACTTTATAGAATACGAAGTCAAGGTGACCATAAATGAAATATTTTATAAAAAATTGTGCATTTGTCTGTGACTAATACATTAATGTTATAAGTTCTCTTGTTGGTTTGCTACTCTGTCTTCAATGCAAAACTTTCTTATTCGACCGGGGTTGGACTGGGAGCGCTCCTGAGTAGTAACCTTGAAGGAGCGCTATATCAAATTCTCAGTAAATAAATAATAAATAAATCTGTGTACTAAACTGTGGACTCCAGTTGTCTTTGAAACCTAGATGTTTTCACACAGATGCTTGTGTACATGTGTGCACTGTAAAATCTATACAGGTCTGGTTTGATTTAATATGCAGATCTGTAATGCTGTGTCTTTGTACTTAAATATGTGTGCTTGTTGCATGCAGTTAAACAATATTGTAATTGGCATCAACAATTGCATCTACAGATAAGTAGCTCAGCAGATGTTGTGCTGTCTGGGAAAATAATCCCCGTTGCTGGAAGAGACTTTCTCCCTCTATTTGATTTTTTAACTCGATAGACCCCTTTAAATCCATGCTGAAATCGTCCATACTGAAATCGCACTTGTTCTCTTAGGGGTTAGCTGATTTGTGATGCACCCTTGTAATGGCATGGCCGTCTTAGGGCACCATATAAATTGGTGTCATTTTGGTTCAGCTGAACCTAGTCGTCACATCACTTAATCCTGTGTCCATTAATATGCTGATCATGTCCAGCTTGCTTCTTCAACACCGTGTTAAGATGCGTACCTACATACATCAGTGAAATATGTATGTCTTTTAGTTGTTTTACGGTCATTGCAATGGCAGGTGTTGAAGTCAATTAAACACGAAAATTATTTATAATTATTTATCTATATCTGTAAGTGATAAATACGAAGATTATAGGAGTTGTTTGTTTCTTTACAGTTTAACCCGATTGAAGCGGTTTACGTTGACTCTTGGACGCTTCGGACTCAGTACAATGCTCTCTGTCGAGTGCTTGGCTCAGGCATGAATATCCACCTTCAGGTCAGTTCAAGGTTCAAACCCTATCCTTATTCAGGACAACTCACGTTGTTTGTCAGCTGCTAGTTTTCACGTTTTAACTGCAGTCCAGCTGTTAAGACAAACTGTTGAAAGGCTGTTGTGATGAATTGATCCAAATTGTAAGTTTGACAGAGCTGTTTATTTGCATTGAAGTCAGGTATCTTGTTTTTGGCTTGTATGTCAAAGTGAGTGATGATGGTATAGCCATTATTGAATTCTATGCATTGTTGAGTTTATAAAAGAAATTGCACTAGTTCTTATGCTTTAGAACACTGATGAAACATCCGTAAAATCTTTACACCGAAATGATTTTATATGATTTAAACTCGCCTGTGTTTTTATTTTATCTGACATATATACTGAAACACCAAATTCTTGAATTTTTATGAATAGATTATTGTTTGTAGGATTGACGCTTTGCTGCATGTTCTTGCATTTCCTTTGAATAGCTAATTAATTAATTAATTAATGTGTGAACAATGCTGTGTTATAGGAAAATGAGTTGCTGAGAGACATCTTTCAACTGGGGCCACCAGCCCTGAAGCAGTCAGTCCCCAACTGCAGATCTGTCAAGCAAGAGCGAGTGAGTTGCTACATGATGGTTATCATTGATATGCGTCAAAAAATTATTATGGGCAATATCCAGTAAGAACTTTGTTGTCATGGATTAATTCATCTGTTTTTAATCAACTGATTGAGAATAATAATATTGTAACACTGTGCAGCAATTTACTTTACTTGTGTTCGGTACATTTTTGCTAGAAAAACATGATCGATGCTTCAAGTCCAATATTTATTCAATTATTCATGTCAGCCACATTTTTGGTGAGCATTATATGCTAACTTGTTTGTTTATTTGGTTTAATCACTAGGATTGTTAATAAACATATGTTTTAAAATTATTTCTTTAAAAAGACTTGTCGTTGGTCAGGTTGTGGTGAGCAGTTAGACAGCTTTTTAGTAAATGTATCTCGCACGGCAGAAGAACGTTGTGTGAAAAAGATGAAAGTGTTGATTGGGAATGTAATATTGCAGTCTTTGAGGATATATTTAGTTACTGACCAGACACTGGTTTTACTGGATGTGCATATTTGAACACGTTTGGTGTTTAGCAGTTGATGCAGGCAGGATTGAATGGTTGATTTTTATTTTCATTTTTCCAAGTTCTTAATATTTGTTAGTAAGCTTCATGTTGTGGATTTGTGTTTTCTATAAATATTAAATTGCTGCTTTTTTCTTGTAGCACATGTATCATGACGCAGCTTTCAAAGCTCGCACGAAAAGCCGAAAGAAGATGAGGGAGATTAAGTCGGTCTGCTCTACGACGACGGATTGAGCCTTTTTGCTCTTCGAGTAAACAGGCTGTTAATATTATTATTTATTTGTTGAATGTAATTATACTTATATATTATTTTTTTTATTATTGTTATTTTTATTATTACTTGCCTTATGAATGTTTGTGAATAAGTCACAGTTTCAGACTTTGTGCATACGTTGTTTCCGAAAGTCATAAAAATGCGTGAAAAAAACCAGTCACTAGCTGTTACTCCTAAATGTTCTTAGATTTTTTGTCCGGATGGTAAACTTTTCCTCAGGACTAGCTCAAGAACATAAGAGATGTATTTTTGGTGACTAATTTCTGTTAAGAATGTAGATTAGTAAGGACTTAAGCTATAAGGTAAATAATTAATTACTGGATTACTGACTTTGACATTGTTTCTTGTTATGGACATGACGTTATGGTCTCAAATGAATCATGTGCTGACATATTTGCTGAAGTTTATTTGCTGATCTGATCTTCTTCAACACTTGTTTATATCGTCTTCAACACATGTTGTTTATTCAAAATATTTTTTTCCAACCTGGTGTGTCACAAATTCTGTTCTCTAGAGTGTCTAATAACTGCTTATAATACTACATATCTGCATGAATTAGTACAATCCAAACGTTTGTAAACTCGTGTATAAAACAGTAATTTAGCTTTTGTTCTGAAATTGTGTAACAGCTGCATTACCATGGTCCTGAATTGCCTTTGGGTGTTGGCATTAAAACTCGTTATGTTAAGAGAGTATTATTTAATTAATTATTGGCAATAATTTTACGAAAGGTTGTTCACGGAATGCTGATGTGGCAGTTCAGTGCTGGACGACGTTTATTATCTGAAAACATGATGTTCTTCTAAACAGCCGTGTCTGTAATTCCCTGTTTCTTATTAACTTTGCGAAATAAGCGAATTTTCTTTGACTGAGACTTTGTGACCCTTGTGTGAGAATGGAATCTGGTGTCAGTTAAAAAGTTATCTTAACCAATGTTCCAACCTATCCTTCAACTATTTTGCTGCTTCGGTGAAAGATTTTAATTGAACTTTTGGGTTAAAGTTAGAATATTTTATTATGGCAGGTGTTCAAAGGCATAATTAAGTAATTAAGCTGATGCTGGTCTTGTATGCATGACAACTGACTAGCTGAGTAGAAATCATTACTCTGCTTTCATGATGCTCATGACGTGATTGAGGTATTGAAATGTTGAGAATTTGAGTGATTGTGACAGGATTATTGTAGCTGATTCTGGTTGTAAGAACACGAGAGCTCATGTCTTGATTGTACCAGCTTGATTAAACTTTTATATTTCGAGATTTTCTTCTTCATTTAGGGTCTTTACAATATTTAGACTCGGAAGTGGTCATTTGCAAATAATACCTTCTCTATATTCATCCCCTTGTCCACAGTGGTTAAAGTGGATTGGGTGAGCAGTGGGAACGCCAAATGTGAGCAGTGAGAACGCCCATGTTTTCAGGGTTCCATGCATGATGAGCAGTGGGAACGCAAGTAGAGAAATTCGAGAGCAACAAGAGCGCCGTTCCCATGCGTTCCCACCCACTTTAAACCCTGCTTGTCCATACCTGGCATTGGTTTTCGAGGGACAATTAAGTGCCCCCTCGATCTTGCCCCTATTTGGGGCGCCCTTGGTTTCATTGTATAGAAAGTAAAATCAACATAAGCAGCCAGTCTTTGAAGACAACGATTTATTTAGATATTTATGAATGCCAATTTAAAACATTGAACTTCGTCTTTATTCTGTTATATGATGAGGCATTGATTGAAACACCTGAAGACTTGTGAAACGTGCAGTTCTAATGAGAAGCCTACTCTGATTAGGCCTACCACCAGAACAACTTGCTACAGTTGAGTCTATTAACTGTAATTTGTCTCTTACCAAAAGTGACGCTGCATATTCTATCAGGTGGCCTATAATAGGGCTATAGGTCATCCATCAATGATTGTTCCCAGTTTTAACCAGCTTCTTACTGTGCAGCTGGTTAAATTTGTTTAGACCGCAAAATTAATCATGAGTCTTCAATCTTCAGCATTTCTTAAAACATCAGAGAAGTCAGTCAGTGCTATTCAATATTCATGCAAGCTATTGTGCTTTCCTAAATGAACGACCTATAGACGAACCTATACATTCGGATCGATATGAAGTCCTGACGCATTCGAGTAGGCCCTAAGCTAGACGTACAATTTTAAGCCGTTATAATTATGCAATATAAAAGGCTAGCTCGCATTGTAGGCCTAGCATAGCCTACGTGTTAATGAACGCAGCACATTGACAAAGCATTGACTAAACGAAGTGAAATTCCACCACCAGTCTTTAGAAACTTCAGTTTATAATATAAAAATTATATACAATTTTATTGTAAACAACTATTAGGAGATGCAATTAACGCTATAGTAGGAGAGGCTTAGCCTAGTGGGCACAAAATGTGATACAAAATCTAGCGAGAAGGGTTCCTATGTACAGTTTTCACAACATGCGAGTTATAATTATCGGCAACTAGCTTGTTAGCTGGCTGCATAAATAACTGCTTTTCAGCTGGTGACAGGCGAGGCCAAATGTCAGATCGAGTTGCTAAATCTCTAAAATCCCTGTTGTAGCCTAAACCTACTGCATTGTTTTGAAATTGCTAGACATGAATTTAGAAATTAAGTAAATTAAATTACGAAGACTCTAAAGGAGAATTGAACTATTAAGCGTTCAAGGTTAACTTTCAGTTCTTCTAAAACATCAATCGTCTTATGAAACCATCAAAACCCCAATTTGTTGTGCTGCTAAATTGTTAAGCAGGCAGCGTGTGGCCAATGCTTGTCAGAAACAATTTGCGTTGACTACAACGATTTCCAAAGGCTTACAATACCACAGTCACACATTTTCTACAGCCACTCTTCCATTAAAGCCTACCCCAAAATTTGTCACCTAATTCCAAGAGGGAGAGGCTACGGAAGACTTTGATAAACCCCCTACCCCACCCCGCACTACTTGTCGGCCTCGCCCGTGCTTTGTCTAATAGAGGACAATACAATCGCAGACGGCCTTTTGTTTATTATGCTCCGGACATTGTTCGTCGTTGCCATCGTTACCGTCGTTGAGAATATGGCTGTGCACCTCCTGGCTTCTGTAGCATCGATTGGGAGAGTCTGGACGAGGAGGATGGTGATGAGAATGGGAGAGAGGAAGAGGTGGGCGAGGAGGAGGGGGAAGGCCATGACCACCTGCGACAGTCGCTTTCAAAGCCTTCTTCTCACTGCCCCTCTTTGTGACAACAGCTGGGAAACTTTGGACGGAACAACTTAGTTCTGAAACACACAATATACGAACGTAAATGAAGAAACCAAAACGAAACAAAAGAAACGACAAAAATAGAACCAAAGCGATGAGATCATTTAAAACATAAAATCCTTAATCACCTGCCAAGATTTGTCATTTCAGCAGGCATGTAGGCCTACTGTACCTAGGTGACTCGATCGATCGGGTTCATTCCCTTGCATGTCGTTCTGATTGGCGGACATTAGCCTACACGTAGGGAGTAGGGACTACGTTAGGTCGTCAAAATAAAAATAATAAAAATTACAATTTGTAGGTCGGCATTATCACCCTATGTAGTGCAATATATAGGCCCTACGGGTTGTCAGCAGTTAATTATTACTTACTATAACGTGTTGATTAGTAATTTAGCACGAGTGTAAATGCAATGTTAGGCCTATTATAGCCTACTTATGCCTATAGATCTTTAATTTTATAATTGTAAGTCTCTTAGTTAGCAAACCTTTGCTTACTTAGGCTTCTACTCAAACAGGCTTTCGAACTTAGACACAGCTTTTTTATCCTGTTAGACCGCTATTTTGGGTGGAGATGATTTTAGACATACAGGGTGAGCCAAAAAAAAGTAATCCCCTACCGTTTTCAGCCCATATCCTGGCCAAACATACGAATTTTTAAATGAAACTTTACAGTCGTAAAGGCAATTCATATTTACGTACAATGGTTCAAATTTCATCAAAATATTTCAAACGGAACAAAAGTTATGCCACTTTTAGGGAGGCCACCCACCGTTTTTTGACGCTTGAAAAACGAAACGCAACAAAAACTAGGTTTTTCCCAATATCTTGGCCAAAAGTAAGAATTTAGTTATGACATTTTACAGACGTAAGGACAATTCATATTTACACATGATGGCCAGATTTCATTAAAATATTTCGAGCACAACAAACGTTATACCACTTTTAGTGAAACCACCCCACGATTTTCGACGATTCAAAGACGTAACGCAGCGAAAAGTAGCAAAAACACGATTTTATTAGGTCTCAGCTCAAATAATAATAATAAGTGTTGGCACTGGTGGTGGGCACATTGAACACACGTTGTGAAGCACAACCATGTTCATTTGACAACAGTTATTTCAGATGAGACTTAATCAAATCACGTTTTGTTACTTTTCGCTGCGTTACGTCAATGAATCTCAAAAATCAGGGGTGGCCTCACTAAAAGTGGTATAACTTTTGTTGTGCTCGAAATATTTTAATGAAATCTGACCATCATGTGTAAATATGAATTGTCCTTACGTCTGTAAAATGTCATAACTAAATTCTTACTTTTGGCCAAGATATTGGGAAAAACCTAGTTTTTGTTGCGTTTCGTTTTTCAAGCGTCAAAAAACGGTGGGTGGCCTCCCTAAAAGTGGCATAACTTTTGTTCCGTTTGAAATATTTTGATGAAATTTGAACCATTGTACGTAAATATGAATTGCCTTTACGACTGTAAAGTTTCATTTAAAAATTAATATTTTTGGCCAAGATATGGGCTAAAAACCGTAGGGGATTACTTTTTTTTGGCTCACCCTGTAGAGACAAAAAGTCCTCGAGCGTTCTCATCTCCATAATTTTATCACACCCAATAATGGGCCAAAAGGACTTTGTATCCAAAGGGAAACCGCCCAAAAGGCAATTCGCTCAATTTGGATCTACTATAAAGCCTACCGGTACCCTTATTCTATCAATAAACGCTTGTTTTGCCTCTTGCTAATATCAATCGTTTAAGATAAGACAAGAGCAAGGCCCTACAACCTGAATAATCAAGATATAGGCCTGCACTGGTGCAGGATATATTTATGCAGCCGTCAACAAAGTTTTTCTAATTTATAAACGTCGCTTAGGGTAGCCTATCTAAACAGTCTATAGTATAATAAGGGCGTTAATCCAATGCTTTTACCAGTTTGGCAACTTGAGTAAAGAATCAGCCGCCGACAAGAGATAGGAGGCATCCTCGCTTAGCCGAAATGTCTCCAGTCAAAGTTTTCAATGTAAATAATGCAAGAGCGAGACCTAAGGCGTCTATACATGGAATGTGTCCTTTGATTCTGAAAACGCCTTAAAGGGGTTTTAAAACTAAACTTTTTATAGCAAGACTGTAGGCCAAGTCAACTGCAAGCGGATATAGAACGTTCTTCCACATGAAGGTCGATAATTGTGAGGCATTACAAAGTTGGTCTGCTAAGGTTCTTCAGCCGCTTTAGCTTGCTAAAGTAAAACGGGGAGGAGACCTGACCGACGCATCTTTTGATCGTAGACTCGGAACCGACCTGGGCTGTTGAACCAAAGTCCTCCGTGCCCACCTTCAAGTGGTGCAGACCGTTAGTAACTTTCCTGTAATGGGAAAGTAAACGAACGGGCATGGCAGGCAAAAACCAGGGGAAGGCAATGGCAAACCACCTCTGTCAATATGCCAAGAAAATCGTCATGAAGACATCCAAAAATTAGAAGGCTGGCCTTGACGATCGCTAGAGTTCAACGAACTGACAGCACAGGGTGACAAAGTTGGTCTTCATTCTAACGGTTTCTATGATTGTACGGTGTTATTAAATTCGTCGTTTTTCTGGTCTGAATTAAAATCTATTTACAAAATGGGTTTAATTTTTAACGATCGTAGGCATACGCGACTATGTCCTTAGCACTGTTTCATTTATGACCTTAGCTTAACTTAAACCCTTCACCAGTCTTATTCAACTGTTTAAAAATCCTGTTATAAAATAGGCAACTAAGTTGAGGTTAGATTAGGTCTTCTTCTTGTAAAAATGACTCGGCGTGTGCTAAATTTCCGGGTCAAAGTTTTTATGTGAAGCAGAGTCGAGGCAATTATTGAGAACACTGCCACTTTTAATTCTAGGCAGCCGCTCTTCTAGGCAGAAATTCTTATAGGCAGACGCTTTTAATTCTAAGTAGGCCTAATGCTTTTCTAAGCAGACGCTTTTAATTCTAGGCAGACGCTTTTAATTCTAGGCAGACGCTATTAATTCTAGGCAGACGCTTTTCTAAGCAGACGCTTTTAATTCTAGGCAGACGCTTTTTTAGGCAGACGCTTTTAATTCTAGGCAGACGCTTTTCTAAGCAGACGCTTTTAATTCTAGGCAGACGCTTTTTTAGGCAGACGCAGTGGAGCCTGTCAGTAGATTATCTGAAATTCTTATGTTAGAGAAATTACTGTTTATAAATTTGCTGATTATTTCGTGCGTCTTCCAGCAAAGCTTTCAATTTTTGGTGATGGTAAATTCATAACATCAACAGAAAAGAAACAGAAAAAATAGAATTAGAAAAATAATAAGTGACCTTCAACCAAATGAACTCTTACTTAATCTGTAGGGCTGGGGTCCGCAAACATTTGTAATATCGTGCAATAATTGTTTGCTGTTATCTACAATGTGGCTCCTTTCGTTGCTCTGAACTCAACTCTCTTTCTCTCTCTCGTCTCTCTCTATCTTTCACTCTCTCCATCTCTCCATCTCTCTATCCACTGTCCTATGCCTGTGAAAATGGCGATAGAGGGGCAAGTGGTATGAAGGGAGTGAAGGAGGGAGGTGGAAACACTTGGCAATCGTAGGTTTTGTGTGGAACTCCGTGAGCGGAGTGTGGATGTGTGGAATCATACTTCCGATTCACTCGTGCCTCGCCTTGGTTTAGGTTCTCCCTCTCCTGCTCCTTCTTTCGGCTTTTCCGGGTCCGCGTTGAGGTCAATCGTTTCTTCGGTGTCTCCCTTCTGCGTCCGGTTCTTCTTTCCACCTATTCCGTCGTCATCCGTGTCGTCGTCCAGCTCGGCTGTTCCTCCTTCCGGGTCCTTCTGATCCACTTCCTGTGCGTCCCTCTTGTGGAAGACGAGCAGACATGCGCGCAGTCGTTTGAACGAAGCCTTCGTCGAGAAGATGAGGTCGTAGGTGGCGCCACCCGTCACTCCACCGAGCAACGGACCGAACCAGTAGATCTAGAATCAGATCAAAAGCCAAATTAAACGTAATATTACTAATTTACTACATTAGCCTACATGATATATAATGCTAAGTAAATTATGTAATGTAACCTCTGTTGAGAAACGAGCACATCGTTAGCAAACTCCGTTTTCCTGTGATAGCCTATAGGCTACCGTAAAGTCGATGCATTTGATTGCAAACCATTTTCCAGTAGACGGAAGAGAAGGAGGAGAAGAAGAATGAGACAATAGAGGAGGAAAAAGAAAGAGAAAGAGATGAAGGAAAAGAAAGAAAAAAGTAACAGAAGTAACTGCTCTGGCTTCGATCGAGAGGTAGCCAATTAAGCGTATGAAGTGTTGTCGGCTTTAGTTTTCTTAGTCTAGAGGCCTACTTGAAGTTGAGTTCGCTATGGTAGCCTATACTGTGGTTATGTTTTTTTATATATTTACTGAGAATTTGATATAGCGCTCCTTCAAGGTTACTACTCAGGAGCGCTCCCAGTCCAACCCCGGTCGAATAAGACAGTTTTGAGAAGAGAAAGAAATGAAGTAGAAGTAGAAAGGCTAATAGGTATTTGACGAAGGATAACAGGGAGCTCATTCCAGGTCGCAGGGCCAGCCACGGAGAAAGCACGGCGCTGCCTGATTGCAGTCCGAGAGCGTGGAACAATAAGTTCCGCTTGCGCAGCTGAGCGGAGAGAGCAGCGGCGTTGAACGTGCGTGGCCGAGCAACAGAGCTCCTGCAAGTATAAAGGAGCCAAACCCTCAAAGCAGCGCCGGACCAACACGGAAGTTCTGTACGTAATGCGCTGTGGGTAAGGGAGCCAGTGGAGTACATCCCACATGTACTCGGAGACTCGGAAAATTTGGGAATGCGGCCTATGAGGCGCAGGACCCTATTTAGGGGCCCCACCCGAGAGGCTGGAAGTCCACCGTATATGGAACTGCAGTAGTCCAAGCGTGAAACTACAAATGCATGAACAAGTGTTGAGGCTGCGCTTGGAGTCAAAGAGCGGGAAATGACCTTGAGCTGCCGAAGCTGGTAGTAACAGCTGCGACACAGAAGGTTAATGTGCCGCGTAAATGTGAGTTCCTGGTCAAGGATGACTCCCAAATTCCGGACAGAAGTGGAAAAGTGAAATGTGGTTAAAATTGTTATGGTTATGGTTATATTGTTATATGGTTATATTGTTATATTGTTATGGTTATGGTTATACTCGAGCGAAACTCGAATAAAATCTCTGTCCTATATGAACCCTAACCCCCATTAGACCATATAAATCGCTCCTTCATAACAAGACAGCCAAGAATTGGCAAGAATAAAGTAGGACATTCAGAACTACGGCTTCTCCTTCCACTTTTGATCTTTGCCGGCTTCCTCTATAAACCGTGTTCCCCGACAGCCTAGAATATATTGACCTTGTAGGTTGTTCGATTTCCTCAAATGACCGACAACCTTTCGATGGTTCTCTAAGCAACTTTCACTCATCGAAGTAGCAGACGTGATTTTGATTTAGCGAAAACTAATTCCGTCTGTTCGCTGTTATAATTATAGCGTTGAAGAAAACAGTTGCGTAGCGCATTTTCTTTTCACGCCCAGATAATAGATTGCCTCGCGAGGTTATAAGCGATTCGTCTAAATCATGGCTTTAAAATCAGGACTGACGATCTCTTTCGGTAAGCCGATCTATCATCTATCAATCGTCGACTGCCTCGGTGTAGGCTAAGGCTACACACGGGCATCTATCTACACATCATAATATTATAAGAGACTATGGCTTAAGTTTACCCGTATACCGTATGCAAAGTTTGGGATGTTAAAATCTGGATCACATTATAACCCTGAGTTAGCGACTCGATGACCTTGGGCGTGCACCAGTCTGCGAAGCATGCAGCTGGAATTATCATGCTTGTCATTCTTGCCATTTTTTAGGGCGGCCAGGTTCCACCACTCGTAAACAACCGTATATAGATAGAGCCTTTATATATATAGTGTTCTTTTTTCGTGCTTCTGATAGAAATTATCGAATCTGGTGCCACGTTCTCGGATAATATTGCTAACCTATTGATTTACCGGAGTCTGGAGACGATGACAATGAACAACGCAGCAACAGAACTACTTCTTAGTAGGCCTACTTAGGCTACCCTACCCTAAAAGTCACACCATTAATCGAACACACATGCAATGCGTCTACTGTAGGCCTATACAGGTACATGTATGCTGGGAAACGGTATTACAGAATTTCGATCACTACTTGTAAATATAAGAGGTTATTATGTGCCTGTAAAAGAGGATAAGGATTGAGACTTTAGAGTATAATTATTAACTTGTCTCACAGATCTCAGTTATAATGGAATTCTTGCTTTTCATATAATCTATACGCTGAGACCACAAAGATAAAGCTCATACAAAATAGGCCTATATATGATATACATGTATATGCATATGTGTATGCCTATGTATATGTATGCATGTATACATGGAGGTCGTCTACCATATTAGAGACCAACAAAACGATGTGATTCATTAGATACCGTGTATGCCAGCATGCAAGCGCTTTCCAAAACCACAAATGGAATTTAAAAGCGTTATAGCTGTAGGCCTACCCTATAGCCTTTGCCGCAACTTCAGCAACTATAGGCCTATGACGTCGGTTGGCGGTAGACTATAGGTCTAGATGAAGTCACAGCCTATTGTATCGAATTCATTGTAACGCCAATGGCAGATGTGCATTAGACCCGATTTGTAAAGTCAGACTAAGACATAGGCTAACCTCAGGTCTAATCGAGGAGCGAGAAAGATTTAGGTGACTGGATTAGTGAAGGAGAGAAAAAAAGGAGAGAAGCTCAGAAAAAGTCTTTGGTTCCCTTCTACGATAGGCATCGAAACGTAAACAGATGGAGGCAGACTGAGAGATAGAGAGGCAGATTGAGAGATAGAGAGGCAGATTGAGAGATAGACAGGCAGACTGAGAGATAGACAGGCAGATTGAGAGATAGAGAAGCAGATTGAGTGAGAGATAGACAGACAGACAAGAAGATTGACCAGAGAAGCAGATATACAGCCAGTCACACGGAGAACCCTGCAGATGCTATAAAATTAAAAATATTAGACGCGACAATTACTGCATAGACTTATCTGAAGAATCTGCTCCGTTTTAAAGTCCACAGAAACAAGGTCGTCTCTTAAGCTCCAAACTCAGCTGCAGTCTACATATCTAATAAACAATATTATATGAAAGTTGCTGAAGTAGTATAGGTAATATAGACAAAGATGATGTGGAGATGGACGAGCATGCGTGCCACCGTAAATCCAACGACCCAATCCAGAGGAGCAATATAAAATGATCTTTGAGCTGAATATAAACGATCAGCATCCGACGATTCATTGCAACAGCTGCTACTTCTGAATCCTTGATGACAGTTTGAGAATTGTAGACAATATATAATAACTATAGAGTTCAGAACATGTGGTATCCCCATAGGGTGTGCAAAGAAGACTTAACTAAGAAAGACTGTACAGGGGCTGAACCCTAACCCCTGGCATTTCGCGACCTGTCTCATGCCGTCGTGAAGAATGTATACTATACAGATATTTTTCACTTGAATGCGCTATATAATATTTGCGTTATTGACGCAACAACCCTTGTTTTGGAACAGACGGATAATACATT
Source organism: Lumbricus rubellus (assembly GCA_945859605.1). Lineage (NCBI taxonomy): Eukaryota > Metazoa > Annelida > Clitellata > Crassiclitellata > Lumbricidae > Lumbricus > Lumbricus rubellus. The sequence goes on along the minus strand of OX243812.1, from coordinate 30,970,521 downwards.
AGAACTGACTCGCGCGTAGTAAATAACCGACACTGCTCACCATTTTGCCACTTAATAAGTTTTTGCACAAATGTCATGACCTGTGTTAGCAGCCAGGTCGCTCCAGGCTAATTAAAATTGGACCATTTTGTTAGCCCACGGCTCCTTTCACGCTTCAAATTCGTGCTGGGGTTGCCTTGCAATTTCCATTGTTGTAGGAACAATGTCTACACAGCAATCGATGGACAATAGATATTGCCAGGTCAATAAAATAATCTCTATGCCCGTCAGATGAACACTTGAGCCACCAGCTGTTTGAGAGGAATCGTTTCCACGCGTTCTTAATATATCCGTACAAAACGTTGATCTTAGACCTATCTATGGGTGTAGTATTATAGTAAAGCTATATTGTCAATATAGCTATATTGACTATATATATATATTTAGCATATGATAGCGTACAATCTTACTATAAGTTACCATAGTATAATTCTACTGTTAGGCCTACTTAGAACTTAGAATTCGGCTTGTCTGTAGAGTCTACTCTATTATGCACTAATAACGACACGAAAGTTTGACATTTGGTTTTCACAATCAATATTTTTGTAGTTAAAAAGAATTCCTGCGTCCAGAGTTTGCTAATAACCAACATCTGCAGCAAATTGCCGTTTGCCAAACTAGAGAGAGAGATGCAGCATAGGATATATACAATAATATACGTACATTGCAGGCCTGCAAAGAAACACAGATGCAAAGAAAATCACCGATCATAATAATAATATAGGCCTATTATAGCCTATACGTATACGTAGGCGTCGCACATGCAGGCGGCTGATATATATTTATATATTTATATAAGTGTGTGTGTGTGTGTGTGTGATAGAATGATATACATTGCATATAATTCTAGGCCCATGGGCTATACTAGATTATATATAATTTACAACAGCATCTTGTTTACCTATTGCGTAAAAGCATATCGCTATCTATGTCAGCTGCATGGTTAATGGTTATGCGTCTTAGATAAACAGAGGGAGGTATACTTGCAATTTTCTTGAAGCTAAATTGTGAGCTATTCACTGGTAATTACATCAAGGCAATTACGTACAGACCAGCCGACCACCTTTTAATTAGCTTAATGTATGTACACTTGCCCCACATGTACGGTATACACACTGTTACACAGACCTAAACAAAGTAAACATGTAGCATGCAGCTGAACAAAATATAAACATAAAATACACACACGCGGAATTTGTCACAAGCTGAGCGGATGTTTTAATTGGTCGTAACTACAGAATTTACAGGAACTTTTTGCAAAAAAGCCTTGTGACTAGGAGTGGGTAGCAATGGTGCCATATCAAGTGTCTTGCATGATTCAGTGATACATAGGGACTACCAATTATAGGCACTGCAAAGTTCTGGTCGTTTTATAGAGATTTAACTAAACTGTTACACAAACTAAACATATATTATAGGCCTATAAATATACCACAGAAAAAGCAACAATTAACAACAATGTTCGTTACCAATTATTCTTTTATATTACCAACCATACTACTTTGTTGAATAAGTGCGTATAGGGATGGCATCCATATACACCATCTTTGCTTAGACTTTCCATGCTACTGCAAGTATTTAGGCAATATAGCTATACACTAGACAGCTATCTTTACCTGCATGGTGATAGCCTATAGGCTATACTTGAAGTAAATAGGCCCCATATTGCGAGATTCCTCCCTTTGGGCGTGCCTGTTGCTTCCATGTACCAGTACCTGCACTGCTTATATACTACTAGGGACAATATTCATGCTATCTTATTTATATCATATTAGTCCTGCTATTTTTAAATGCAGTGCTTTTATGGAACAATAAAATTCATTGATTGAAATTGAATGATTGACAAGGAATAAACACATACATGTAAATACTTCATTTGCTGCTGCAGCAAGCTAGGTTTTGGCTAAATTATATTATTGGCCCCCATAAAGTTATAGTTCTATATTATATATGTGTGTATTAGGCCTAGAAGTTGTGGTCTATAGTGCCCCTAGCAAGATTTTAAGATGACCTCTGCTTATTGATTTAGAAGATTCACTGAAGCGATTGAATTTCAACTGTCCTTCGTAGGCTGTAGTATTATACAGAAGAAGACATGTGTCAAAATACGCAAAGGTCACGCCTCAACATCTTCCATCTTGTAGGCTATACATGTATACATGTACATGTAGGTCTAAGGAGAATATTTATAGTCTTCATTCGGCAACCAATCGACACGATCTGAAGAAGGTGGTTCACTGGTGTTCAGCCGACCACACTGCATCTCAAATCTAATATATATATATATATACATATATATACACACATATATATCGAGTTATCTGAAACGTATGCAAGAGTGAGCATGATATCAAATCGACCTCGTTTAACCAACTGTTTCGTTGATTAATAGCCCAAGATCCAAGATCCTTCTCACGTATTCATTTCTATTAGCCTATACGTGTAGATCTATATAGCAGTATAATGAGTTGATTGCAGTCCATCGTAGGCTATCTAGACAAGTAGAAGATGTTAATTTAGATACAGAAGAATTCACATTGTGCATGAACGCAAACGCATTTATATAATGTATCTGAACATTTATATAGCGCCCGAGTGGGTCTCGAGAACGTTGAAACGTAGCTTATGCGAGAGATCCAAACGGAAGCCACTTCTGATATGCACAAAGAACAACAGAAAGATGCAGTTGATGTAAGCGTATAGGCTATAGTCGCAATATCCAAACTTCTAAAGCGCAGCTCGAAAGTCAATAAAGACCAGGGCACCAGCTTATTCGCGAGCACGACTATAACTGCTGGCTATAGCTGGTCAGCATCAAGTGACGATGACGATGACAGCGAAGATGATGACGACGACGACGATGGTGATAATGACGACAGCAACAGCGAGCGATGCCACTCGACTGCTATTGGACGAAATCGTTAAGTCTCTCGATTCTGGACCGATGTCTTGGCAGCCATGGCAGCCGCGGCGCCATTAACGACGCAAGATTAGGAGGAAAATCCACCCCCAATAAATCAATGCCCTGCCCACGCGTTCTCTGCATGCATGGGCCGTGTATCTTCCAAGTCACGCCTTACTCTAATCTCCATCTAATCATTCTAATGCCGCTGATCCGCTCTTTCGCAGACTTCAATTTCTAATCTGCATCACAGCACAACGCGGTTCCTTTCGCAGCCGATCGAGGACGATATTATAGGCGGTGTTGGCGTTGGCGCCGGTGTTGAGACGGCTACACCAGGGATCTGGAAATGGCTGCGTGCAAATTAGCGCATCATGTATCATCATCGAAGATTCAACCACGACCACCACGACCACCACCACCACCACCACCACCACCACCACCACCACCACCACCACCACCACCACCACCAACACCAACACCAACACCAAAACCAACACCACCACCATTACCACCACCACCATCACCACCATCAACATTACCACAACCACCTCCACCACCACCACCACCACCACCGCCGCCACCACCACCATCACAGTAATCAACACATCACACTCGAACAAAATTATTCGATCACGAACGACTCAACGAAACACTCTGACGAACTGCGGTCGATCGTCGAGATTCGGGATTCACCGAAGTGGAACTAAATATCTTTTTGTTGATGTTTAACAACGACACTGTGTCATATAAAAAGGTGACTATTGTCGTCGCCCTCCTCGGTGAGGCTCCTCCTTCATCCAGGCTTAGGATTGGTATACCGTGAGATTGTGAAAAGTGGCGGAGTTGTAACATTATCTTTGTCTCTTCTTAATTTATATATGTAGGTTCTGTGGCGAAATTTCTTCTACCAGATTTTTACCATCGTCAACTCCATGCCTTTTCCCCATATAGACCTAGGACCATATTCCTGAAATGTACTTGTTAAACTGGCTATAAGGAGGGTACTTCCATTTTCACATTCCTTCTCAAACTGCTATTTTCTAAAGGAGATACATGTATGACGGTGAGGAAGAGGATTGGCCAACTGCCCTTAGGCCTATATACCGAGGCTAAGAAAATGAAGTCGTTAACACTTCAACCCATGCATGCCGCCTCAGAACTATAGTTTAAAGAAACATTCTTCTTCCTCTTATCAAACCATTAAAAAAATTATAAATGTTTACATAGACTCCAAGCTCAACATCCTGCGTCTTGAGTTATGCCTAATTAAAAATTTATCTTAATTGGCAACGCATATAGATCTATCAGACTTCTAATTGGCACGCCATGTAGGCCTTGAAGGCTATATTTAAAATCATGCGGCCAGCCTGGCCAGGTCTTAAGAAAGCTTCTGAGTTCTGACACATAGTAATGTCGATGTGACTTTTAATGCATAGATCTATAGAAAGAGAAATTCCACAGCACGAGGCAGAATTTATTGATCCCGTAAGAGTTGAATGTACGCGGATATAGCTTTAACTTAGATGCATCGGTTAATTCAATCGATACCATGCTGGTTAGTTTAGGTGAAAGTGCGAATGGCTTCCTCCACCTAGCGGCGGCTGTAGTAAAGAACGTCTTGCTTGACACCAGTCTAATCCTAAGATGACCTGAGTCCTCTGTCGTCTACATGTAATCTGATCTCATCTTGTCTGATGTAGGGCTCTAATTAAATTCAGTGCAGTCTGGTCGAAACCGGTTTAGCCTAGTTTTGCTGTTAGTATGCCTATAGTGGTATTAATCTATAGCGACCGACTTTTGATGGCGTGATTAATACATCGTGGAGGTCCTTGCTAATCATTGTAGCGTCGTCTGATCCAATTAAATCAAATCAAATCAAGATTGGACCAGATATTATCTGACTTTGAATCTCTATTCCATAATATCGATTCCACTATTCAGACGATTCAATTCAATTCTGTTCAAAAAACAACCTCCTTAGCTGAGAATATTTCTCGAGAAATATAATGTTCATGAAGATTATAATATTATTCCAAAGGTAGATTCGATCTGAGTCAGATAAGGTTAGGGTCGACAGCCTGATATAGTTCTAGACCTATATAGACTTACCAGGAAGAACTAGAAGAAAAAGAAGAAGAAGAAGAAGAAGAAGAAGATGATGATGAAGAAGAAGATGATGATGAAGAAGAAGAAGATGGTAATGATACTGATGAAAATGATGATGATGATGATGAAAATGATGATGGTGGTAGTGGTGAAGATAATGATGATGATGATGATGATGATGATGATGATGATGATGATGAACATGATGATGATGAGGGTGGTGGTGAAGGTAATGATGATTATGGTGGTGGTGGTGATGATGATGATGATGATGATAATGATGATGGTGATGATGATGATGACGACGACGATGATGATGATGATGAATATGATGGCGATTGATAACGCACATGTCTTAAGTGCGACCTTGCTACATAACAGGGCCTAGACAAAAGAGGGTAGGCCTATAGTGCATTGACATTGCAGGATGCTAAGCCACGAGCAAATTAGTCAACTTAATTTCGCACATACCATAATTATTATTATTGAATTAGATGCTATCAAATTGACTTACCCAGTGATGCGACCAAACTCCGCTGACAAGCGCTGGACCAAAGCTGCGCGCTGGATTCATACTTCCACCAGTGTATGGAATCTAAGAAATTATCGCAGACAAAACAAGTCAAAGCATGATACTTATTTGTATCATAGAGCCAAGGTAAGGCAACATCAACGCAAAGATAGATGATCATTTTGAGGGTGCTATATAAATGCTCTGAATGGGTGAGTTGGGTGAGTGTATGTACGCATGAGTGTATGTACGTGTGAGTCAATGAGTGTATGTACGTATGAGTGGATGAACGTACACATATAATATACGAGTGCATGTGGGTATGATCGATTGAATGAAAGCTACGAAACGAATAAAAAAAACAGAGTGCAAAACAAACGCAAGACATGCAACAAGCGGACACTGCATTGGTCAACGATTTAAAGGTTGAATGGCTCTGACGTACTATGCATATATACAGTGTATATATATATAATTGCATTGCAGATCATGTTGTTTCTGCGTAGGCCAACTTTCGGAGAGTAGCCTATATAGACTGCCTAATTTACGAAGAAGAAGCTTGTATCTGGTGATAAGAACACAAAGAAAACAAGAACATGAACAGCAGATGTGTGCGCCAGCAGATATTTTATAGGAGGAGAAAACGCAATGGCACGGTTCAATTTTTTTGTAAACGGTTGAAAAAATGTAAAGCAGGATATAGAGAACATAAGCATTTTAATGGAAGCGTCTAAATCTAAATTTCTCATTTTCACATAGTCTATTGTTAGCACACTATGTCTAAGTGCTTCAGCGCGAAGACATTTATCAAAATACCAAAAGGTAGATTATAGTATAGTTAAAAAATATAAGTCATTTTCAAGCCTCTTGCCCCTATGAGCGGGTGCCCATAAAAATAGACATACCGGTAGCTATGCATATTTTTGAATACCTGTAACTAAAAATCTATAGACTATTGCAGGCTATTGTATAGCGTAGTTTCGCTAATAAATAACCGGGGAGCTTTGCTTTTAGTTTTTGTAGGAATCCACTTAGTACACAAAAGACTGCGTTACACATTTGCTGTACAGAACACACATGGTAAACAGCCTTTGGTTCTTCTTCTTCTTTAAATTGGTATCACTCAGGCCAATCCATATTTTAAAGCTTTCTCCTGCAGACGCTTTTGCACTAAACCACATTTCAGATCTTTTTCTGGACGCTTCGCCTAATTCTAAACGTCTGTGAGGATTATAGAGATGGAGACAGATGGAGAGACAGAGAAGCAGAGACAAACAAACAGACATACAGACAGACAGACAGATAGACAGACAGACAGACAAGGACGACAGTAGAGGCATGGAAGACTATCTATACACCAGCGTGGAGTAAGTGGAAAGAGAAAGAGAAAAGCAGGAGAAAACAGATACAAGCAAAGACATGAACGCAGAGAGAGATGAACAGATAGATAAAGACAGAGACAGAAACAGAAACAGAAACAGAGACACAGATGCAGACACAGAAGGACAGAGACACAGAAAGACAGAGACACAGAAAGAGAAAGAGATGGGCATAGACAGGACATAAAATAGCCATATAAACAAGCATCCGTCCAGATAGAAATAGAGAAAGATAGAAGCAGACAACCGTCCTATTAATTTTCCTCACTGACCAAGAAAACACAACTGATGTCAACTTCAAGCGATGACAAAAACAGATGCAAGTTTTTGGACAAGAATCCTAAGCTGACAAAAGATCGCAAAGGCTCTCTCTCTCGATGTTTACACCGATGTATTGTACGGTGAAAAAGACAGCTCTGTAGTCTAATTATGCAGTGAAGTGCATGCCTACATTAAGAAGTTCTTTGTCCACTGATAAAGCAAATAATTGTAGAAGAACAGAATAGGATATAAATTATATAATATATATATACAAGCAAAAACTGGAAAAATAGAAGCCGACTGACAGTACATGTAGGTCAATTGGTACGGCATAAATAGAAACTGATAAGAATAAAACTGGATGGTGAGGAATAGAGACAGATTCGTTTAGGTGAAGCGGTGCAAGCAAACTCATCTGCCTCTATAGTATAGTCTACATAAAACGGAAAGGACAAGTGGGAACGATTAAAAGGTTCAATCCTAGATGCGATTACATTGGACGAGATTTAACTAAGCCGAAAGATAACCGAAGATTGAGAACCGGAGATAAGTAGGCGACAGGACCCATACATCATTGTCCCAATATTAGGCTGTTGGCATATTCAGTGTGTACACAAGTGCAAACCATCACACACGTTAATTTTGTCATCTCAAATGCACACATGTTGTGCAGTTTAAGTACAGTGCATTCCTGAAATTAATTTTCTATGGTACCCCGGTAGGCCTATAGATCTAAGCTTACGTATAATACACAGTAATTAAGACTACACAATGATGTAGTTGGAAGATACTTGTCGGGTGATCATGATATGCAAAAAGTAACTTTTCCTCATTATCAATAATTATCTAGGCCTATCCATTATTGTCATTATTTCTGTTGTTATTATTATTATAGGCTAACCGTTCCTCATTATAGGCTAATTATCATTGTTGTCTTTTCGAATGCCATGATCACATTATTACCTGCTATCAAATGATGCAATTATTGAGAATGCAGTCACCACAATATGATATTTGCAAATAATGCACAACTTATTCCGCGCTTGATTCCAAAGCAAAATCGTCTTTTAGACATAATTTGCAAATAATGCACAACTTGGCCATAGACTTGTCAAAGAATACAGACAGAAAGTAAAGGAATGCTGTGCCCACTACATTGCGTCGAATAAACGCTAGTGCTTTTCAAAGTTCAATTTCCGCTGAAATGTCGCGACCAGTAGTCTGCTATAGGAGACTGTACCTCTCCGGGAACGCGCTATATAAGTAGCCTATCACGCACGCGCTATATAAGTAGCCTATCACAATGGCGAATTGTAGTTGGCCCATATGTTGCAGCCACCCACCTTAACAGCTACCAGACTACGAAATCCTTCGGACCACTCTTTTGGGCAACTCCTCTGATTAGATACAGCGCTCGCGAAAAAGCTGGTGCAATTCTGAATGCGCTTGACTTTCGAGTAGCGCTCTAGAAATTTGGAGAAGACGATTACGATAATACACCGACTAAAGAAAGTCATTTCAAGGATCATTGCGTTACTTTAGGATAAGCAGAGTGCAAGTGAACTGCAGCGATGTGATTCATGTGTGATTCATGTGCGGTGGTATAGTGGTGGCGTCGTTGCTTTGAAGCCGGAAGGTTCGAGGTTCGAATCCACCCCGCCGCGTAAGAACCTTGGGCAAGTCCTTCACTCACAATTGCTCAGCGCTTCGGCGTGAAACTCCGATGCAGTGTCCGCTCTGCATTCGGGAGCGCCTCTGAGTAGTGAGCTTGAAGGGGCGCTATAACAAGTGCACATAAAAACATCATGTGATTCATGTGATTCATGTGATTCATGTGATTTATGTGATTTATGTAGCGCTGTACGACGAGAAAAAGAGTATACTTACTGCGAAGAGTGCCATAGCTCCGTATGTGAGTCCGATGATGACTGGTGACGTCACGACCTCTTCTCGTCTCGTCTTTTCGGCGCATGCGAAGACGACGAAGACGAAGAAGAATGTGGCAAAGAACTCGACACCGAACCCATGACTCTCGGCCACGTTGGCAGACAACACCGTGCACCCGATTCCGCTCGGGTGCTTCGCTCGCAGCTCGGCCGACGTGATACTGAACACAAAGGCTGCTCCGAGAATCGCTCCGACGATCTGGCAGAGCAGATAGAGCAGGGACCGGATGACGCTGGCTCGTCTGGTCGCCAGCAGGGCAATGGTCACCGCAGGGTTGATGTAGCCGTCGCTGACCGTTCGGATGCAGTAGAGAACGGCGATGTAGGTCAGTCCGAAGGCGAAGGCGATCTTGACCGTGTCCGGACTGGACTCATGACCGGCCTGCGTCCAGGCTCCGCAGCCGAACAGAACGAGGAACATCGTGCCAAGGAATTCGGCGACGAGCGAGCGCCAGAAGCGCAGTCGTCGGACGTCCTCCTGAAGACGGGCCATCGCTGAACTGAACGACTCTTTGACCGATCCACACAGTTCTCTTGGTCTCTGCTGCCAACAAAAAGTACAAACCAATCAGAGGTCTGTGTAAAAATTCAATCATGGTCTGTGTATGGACCCAATTTGTGTAAGAACCCAATCAGTGGGTCTTGTAGCAACTCAATGAGGGGTCTGCGTATCTACTAACAACCTAATCAGGGCTCATTGTGGCAGCCCAATCACGGGTCTTTGTAACAACCCAATCAGTCTGTTTAGCAGCTCAATCTGTGTAAAAACCCAATCACGGGTCCTGTGCAACAACTCAATTATAATATAGTCTGTGTAGCAACCCAGTTAGGGGTCTGTGTAACAACCCAATCAAGGGTCTCAGGTCTGCTGTGTGGGGCGATAGTTGCGCTGCAGGAGTTATCGGGGTCAGAGGAAATGCATTAGACGTATACCTGTGGTATACCGCAGTGGTTATGAGGTTTAATAGATGCGGAAGTCTAATGTGCTTAATTTATGGCGAAGCAATGGAGCATTTTATAGATCAAGGATAAGGTCGCAGGGTTATATTATACGTTCCATGAAACATGCAAGACATTGCAAGTATCAAAGCGACGTGAATAGAATATTGTACCTACGACAATTTAGGACAGTATAGAAGATGACGATGGTCTATTCATCATACACACGGATTATGTTTGTTTGTATGTGCACTTGTTATAGCTCCCCTTCTAGCTCTCTCTACTCAGAGGCGCTCCCGATTCAGAGCGGACACTGCATTGGAGTTTCACGCCGAAGCGCTGAGCAATTGTGAGTGAAGGACTTGCCCAAGGTCCTTACGCGGCGAGATGGATTCGAACCTCGAACCTTCCGGCTCCAAGGCAACGACGCCACCACTACACCACCGCGCCCCACAAATGTATGTATTTATATATATGTATGTATAATATATCAAGGCTCGGTCAAACTATTGTAAGAGGAAGCTAAATTCATGCAAGAAGGGCGCAATATCAAAATAAAGCCAAGCAAAATTGTTATAAGCGCTCGAACGTGGGATAGCCTATGCAAAGTACAATACTTCGCGATGTGACCTGTTTGTCTATAGTCGCAACAGTATCATTCTAATACCATGGAGTTGATGCATACTTGAATTATTATAAATAACGGGGCTTGCTCTGTAGGCCTAAATGCATGGTTTTACTGCACGACCCGACAGAGAACTCTTGAGTCTGTTTCGTCTGGCCACCCCGACTCAGTACATTGCATAAACGCTTTTCAAGTCTTTTAAAAAGCAATCAATTTTTTTATTTTAAAATTACATTTAATTTGTCAATAGGTTGGCCAGAAATTCAACGCGCTCAGACTTAACCAGGTGCGACACTTCAGTGACAGGTCTCTTAGAGAGAGAGAATGGTTGGGAGTTTGAATTGGCAGACAGACTGGCGGAATTGGACGCCAGATCAAGTTCAACGTATTTAAAATGAGAGAGATAAGCTAACTGCAGACTAATTGAGCTGAGTACATAAAGGAAAGAAATCAAAGTCATGCAAAAAAACTCCGTCATTGATTGCACTCTGCCAGTGCCAGTCCCACGTCTGGATAAGGAGGAGGGCAGCACTAAGCTTAATCACGTTTGAAATGGCAGTGTCGTTAAACAGCAACAACAAAGTCTTGCAGTAAGTAGCAGATGGACAACGTCTGAAAAGCTGTTAACCCTTTAATGCCGGAGAGTATATGATTTCCCATACCATTTACTACCATCTCGGCATTAAAGCTGTTAACACGTAATTGCTTCAGTCTCGGCTGAATATAAACGTCGTTAGTTCTAGAATCTAGACGAAAATAAAATGGTACCAGTACCGTCTATAGCCAACAGTGTTTTCATAAATCTGCTCTGTAGTCGACGCAGGTATGATTCGACAGATCGTAGAGTTTAGGTGACACAAACGAGTCCACTGTGTCCCATTCTATGTAGGCCTACTGCATGGTACTGCCAACCCCAACCCGCGGCAACCCCTTCGTACATCAATGCGTTACTTTTGACAGACCCTTAGTTATCAGGGAAAAACAAGAGAAGAGGAGATGTTAAAACCGACTGTTTATAGGTTTAAGGCGCACAATGTCTCATGAATTCGACTGTGAAGGAGTTTAGAAAGACCACGTGTAGATAATTTCATCAGCTTCTCTTCAAGATTTATACTCTGCGCTGGCCTATGTTAAAATATAGCATGATGTTAAAATATCATTACAATTGATAATAGGCTAATTATTACATCATTTAGCAAAATATGCCTCAAGGTCAATGTATGCTTCTCAGAGCAAATACAATGTATTAATACATGTACCTTGGAATAAACGTGTGTTCTGCATTGACCTAACTCAATGCTCTTGCTCAGACTCAATTCTCCTGCTCAAACTCAATGCTGCTAATAATGTTCGAACCACCGAGTAAATATGCGTTCTCCAGAGTTATAGAGTGTACTCGAACGTTAATGTTCTTCAAACGGTCACGGCAGCCAGTACACGCGTACCTTCGAGTCAATGTAGGCTACAGTGTATTTCCTCTCAGTAGTCACTGTGTTATAGTGTGTATGTACGTCTCAGATTAAGAATAGAGCCATAGGATTCTGTGTTTAATAGGCATTTGAGTCTGCAGAGTGTGCAGACGTATTCTTGCTGCTACTGCTGCTTGAAATAGGAGTCTCTTGCGAACGACTTTACTGCCGTTTGACTGATCTACGTTGATGGCTCTTTCTTCCCTTCAGCGTCTCTGTAGCATACGACGGTGACCGAGCCATTGTAATCGTCGGTTGGTCAGTCCGTCCGTCCGTTCGTCCGTCCGTCCGTCTGCAGGACAGAATGGTATTCATCCGCCAGATCGTTAAACCGAACCAAGTCCGTACGAAATAAACTGTTCTTTCAGATGAATGCGCGACAACGAGTTCAACGATAAAATATAAAAATATTGTGTAGCGTCTTTTATTCGAGATTTAACATGCATGCAAATGATCGTGTGTGTGGACATTGCTAGAAATGTAAGTGCAGTTTCAATGTTAGCTTAAGTCCAGCATATACTCACTTAAATATGGCTATATTTGCAGAGTAGACAATGAGGAATGCTTTACCTATGGAGGAGCGTCAATGAGAATAGGAAATATAGCTGGTAATTCTAGTCATGCATACAACTATAGCGCTGCGTTCTTTATTTCTCTCGCTGTCTCTGCCTCTCTGTCTGTCTGTCTGTCTGTCTCTGTCTATATATGTCTCTGTCACTGTCTCTCTGTTTCTGTCTATGTCTATATCTCTGTCTCTATATCTGTCTCTGTCACTGTCTTTCTCTCTCTGTCTCTCTGTCTCTCTCTCTCTTTCTTCTCTGCATCTCTTCCTCTTCCCTATTTCTTTCAGTCACACAATACGTCAGTTAGATCGCTTATTATATCAGATGAACGGTAAAAATGCAATCGCTTTCTTCACATTCGGGTTCGGTGAAAAAAAGGTGA